>JARQTH010000625.1:163823-181653 GCA_030142595.1 Trachelus iudaicus
TATGTCTTTGGTTTTTTTTTTAAGTCGGTGATAGTTTCGCAGAGATACACAAAAATTCAAGTGTTCCACTTCAATTGCGCACTACTGTATATAGTTAGAATTTAATGCTTATTACTAAATGTTGCCAATTAACAAATCTCCCACCTTTTACCATGTATGCCGGATTAGAGCTTAATTCAATTTACTTCGTCCTATTCTTCTGGGTAACAACCTCATCGTAGTACATCTTTCGAAAGTTTCAAGTACAATCTGTCACATACGTCTTTCGCCACGCGAGAGTTTACCTAAATTAACCAAGAACCCGTTTTGTGCTACGCAAGTTAAATTGGTGTACGTTCCGCCTATCAGCCTTTTCTTTCCAACTAAAAGCAGACTAAACGTATGTACATTTGAAAGGAGTCCATTTCCACGATAGACGGATGGTACTGGTCGTTCTATGTTAATCTAATATCTGAATAGTATTCTGCACAGGAGAGATGGAATTTCCATTATTCCATTTCGACTCCGTCGATTGCTCCTGCATATCCATACAGATGTATATAAGGATATGTAGTTACTAGAATTTCACATCTGGCTAACGCCACAAGTATCTATCTATAATATCTATATATATATAAACATCGTTACGTAAGAAACGTCTGATTGGATCTTATTTTCCATGACTGAATCGCATTGTGAATTTCGGCCTGTTATATAAATTTCATATCATCCCGCTGGGTATGTTGTCATTCGTCTCTGAACAATAGTACACAATTTGCCACTAGAATTTTATGCCAGAGGATCATCGTCCGATACATTGGTTGGTCCGTCCTTTACTTAAAAATGGACTGGAACAGGATATTCGAAATTGCCAAAAAACAGCATAGAAACGAACGAGGTAACGAAGAGCCGTTTAAGATTTTTTTTTCCCATTTATTTTTCTACATTCCAACAATTCACAACTCGGACATAATTTTTTTTTACCACAGTAAGCCTGGAAGATTATATAAAATAGGACGCTTCTCCGACCTCGTTCTACGTGCTAATCTTAAAGCCCCGTTTTCAACAACTAAATCATGACTGAATTTCGCGTCCGATCAAAAGCACAAGGAAACTTGATTCTGAGAACTTAAAGGTAATCCGATATTCTGCTCGATCTCTTTTTTGTTCATTTTTCGTTTTTATCGTAGAAAAATCAGGATTGCATACAATGAAAATTATTCTTCGGCGTCATTCCGTATTTTCTAAAAATTGTCATCTTCTAGAACAAGTGGCTGTATACATCGCGCGACAAAATTTCATCTTCGTCAGAAACGCCGCCACTCACATTTTATTCGGCGCTTTTCCGAGTCCAAATGGATCTGGAATAATGGCGATGACGCTGGGTCTTGATGGCAGACACTCGCGTCTTTACAACGGTACAGGATAAATACTTCGCGACATGCATGAAATTCTCGGCAATCGTGCCAGATCCTCCGAGTCTCATGAAATAGCGTGAATACGTCAGAACGTTTATTCGCCACTTATATATTTTCAATCACGAATCACATTAAATCGTTGAACAATCGAAAATCGTATCTTTCGTCGTCTCTCCTTATTCTCGTTGGTCGCGTTAATTTAAATACATCACATTTCAGTCTATACCTGCACCTTTGAAAATATATCTCCATTTCACGGAATCTTTGGTTAGATTAGGATCGAACGAGGTTTCGCAAGTGCTCTTGGGAGCTTATATTTTTTTAAAAATCTTTTCGCTCGCAATTCCGCTCACGTTTTCGGGCAGGGTCCTCCGACATCGTGAGAATTAAATGAGAACCTAAATCGAGTTATGGCATCTTTCTTAGATCTAACCTTCTGCCTTGTTCGAATTCTATGATGCAATCTAGTTTTCCACAGCATCCACAAATTATATTTGTTTACTCGACCGTTATTGTTCGTCTACCTACAATTTGCGTGTGTACCACATGCGCCGATATCTATGTACTACACATATATGTGTATATATATCGTACCTGGTGCAATGCATTATAACTGGCACTCGTATAGGATGTGGGACAGCTGATGAGTAGCTGCGAGATGGTCCAAGTGGGAAAGTGGATAAAACAAGTCTGCAAGTGACACGATACGTTATGCGTGTGTCATTCTCATAACGAAGTATAATATGTGTACTTTTTATGTAATCCTTTGTAAGAAATTAATCAAGGAGTGTCTGACGTAATCCGTTAGAATTTTATTACGTCTGAGGATAATGGCGGGTTTTCAATGGGAGTAAAAATTATTGATGACGTCAGTCGCTCCATATGGATGCGAATCAGTGCTCGTGATTTCGTCTTGATTGAAATGTTTATCGTTACCTTCTTAGCCACCTATTTTCCAATCTTTTCGTCTCGCTGTATCGGCCAATTTACTATTTGCTACTTGCTACTTGCACTTAACGTGATCTTACGTTTAATGGTTTTATCGCGTTTTCACTATTTTTCATGATTTTTAGCGAGCTACGTCACAATTAGGAATATCACTGTCCTTTGTACTTCCATGTCTTCGTATGGAATAGAATCTGCATAGAATCAGCGTAAGCCACGAAGCGATTAGCATCTGAATGAAGATAATAGTTTTTATGTAAATTTTCGCCCGCGAATTTACCAGAGTTCGTCTAGTTTCGTGTGATCTGAAAGTAAATTTAATGCGAAATTACCTTGTAAATCGCAATAGTATTTTCTTATTTACAGTCAAAAGGGAGATTTAGGGAGAAGTAAAGGAAAAAGGAATGAAAAATAACGTCCTACCAATATGGTCCTATTTCTGTCTCCCTCAAGTAGAATCATCTATGAAAATTTGCCCTTTTCTTCTTTATTATGAACGACTGACAGAAATTCTCCTGGATTATCTATTTTAGGATATTATTACCTCACAGGAATGAGTTCAGTATGCGTCATGTTATACGCATGTCATTCACTGGTTAGATTCCTGAGGTCGTAGACCCGTTCGACTAGATTGATCTGGTTGAGAGAGGAGGTTATTGATTTTTGCGAAAGAGAGAGAGAGAGAGGGAGGGAGAGTGATTATTTAAAAAAAATGTTAGATAAAATCAAAGACGTCTACCTTTAAACTGTACTAAAACCCCTATGTTCCATTTTTTCTATACAATCCCTTTATTCGATTTGCATTACCATGCCGTAGGTATATCTCGTCACGTATGGGAGTTGATTATAATCCGTAGATAATTTACAGCTTAATTAAAAGTGTTTCTATGTACGAGCGCTATTATTGCCGAGGAGCTTTAGGTTAAAGACTTTAGATTAAATAATAAAAATAGGACTGCATTGACACGATAATTATTATTTGAATTTTATAAAAATTATATGAATTTTTTAAATTTTAATTCAGATTTATATTATTTTTATTGCATTTATTTTTCGCTGTTATTCCACTACGTACCATGTAGGTTTTACTGTGAGATTAAGTTACGAGGAATTCGTGAATGGTTGCCGTGTCGTTCCTGTCACTTTAATTTTTATTTGACTTTTTTTTATTGACATGTTGAGAAAATTATCATGAATATATTTTAGTTTGGTTATTTATTGTGGCGTGGCTGTATACGTGGCTTTGGTGACACTGATATATATATATATATATATATATATATATATAGTGGTAGTATATATATCAGTTGTTTTTAATTTTCGTAATGTTTCTCTTAATAGAAGATGAAATTGATATTTCTGAAGCGAAAAGACGTAGAGTAGAAAGACGCGTGGCTCCATTGCGGAAATACATAATCGATTTCTTTTCTCCAGTAGTATAAATAATTTCGAAACTGACATCGCCAGCTTTTAATGCTTTCGTCTTACCTAGCGGGAGACACTATTTTTCCCTTGTAGCTTTCAGTTGTAATCGTTACTTCTTTTCCGTATTGATAAAGAAATCTTAATTGGTTGTTCAGCCGTGGAAAAATTTACCGAGAAAAAGAATGAAGGCTGTGATATACAATGTGAAATGTCTTTTTTTTTCACATTTAGCTTGAAATTATAAAATACTCTTCAAGGATATTATTATGCTTGGATCTTTTTCATTGATTTATATGGGATGACTCAAGGCTTTGTTACATCTTGATATCGCGATCTTATCCTTCCCGCAGAAATTTCTCTTTCAGACGAGGGTGTCAGTCAAAAAAAGTTCTAGCGATCAATTTTTTTTTTTAAATTATCATACAGCTTGCAATTTTTGCAAAAACGTTCTATCGCTAATAACCAGGCGCGAAGTTAGCGTTTAACAGCGACGTAGTAAATTTTTGAAAATTTTATATTATTACTTCTCTGGTGGCAACGCAGAAAGGAAATTTTTTTCTTTGGCATTGATCCCGTCCCTTTTCTTTTTTTTTCTTTGGAACTTTACTGATCAGTTTTACGAAGACTCTATATAGCACTTACTAGAAATTGTATCGTCACTTTTTTTTTTCATTTACTCCCGACTTCTGACGCTACTCAAAATCCATTTACTGATTTTATTTCATCCCTTCTTACCTACGGGCTTCGCTCAAGATACATTAAGGCCCGTACAGTGGCAGCTAGGTTTTCTATTTCTGACGTGACATCCGACTCAGCCCTGATTGATTAGTCCATCAATTAAGGGATTGCCTCAAAATGCATCGATTGTCAATGAACTTTAGGGTTTAAGGGTGTCCCGCTTTACGAAGATGTTTGCGATCTTCACGGGACAACGTCACTGCTCTACGTACGTCAACAATTTATGTGCTTTATCTTGACATTAAGTTCATCTCGACAGCCCGTGGATGCTGAATACTTTATTTTGTACCATGTTATATTGCGCTCCTCTTGTTGATTTTCAGTATTTTTCAAGATACGCTGGACGACCTATTCGGTCGAAGCAAACGTCAATATTTCATAGCGCATTCAGATTTCTGACATACGTCAGTAGGAGTTGACATTTTGTCAGGTTCTCCTCGAAGCCATGAATTGGCTTGAAATACTAGCTAGCTGGGCTCCCCTGAATCCCTTCTTGTCGGTATTCCCGAAAACCGCGGTGAGCCAAGTTTTGGGTTCGATATTAAAGGTCCCGAGGCAAGTAGCGGTTTCTGGTATCATGAAGAAAGTCTATAGTTTCGTATTTACTCGGTAAGTTTTAAAGAAATCATTTCACTTTTAGTATCCGGTAGGAGGGGGGGGGGGAGGGAAGTGTTCACGCTCGGAGTCATCAATGTGAATAAATCTATGAAAAAAAATATATTTTTCTTACAAAAATTTGCAAAATCCACGAATCGACAAAATTTACTGTATTGACGGTATCGTCTTTCTCTCTGTCTGTCTGTCTCTATGCTCTCTTTGACACTCTCTCCTTTCGTCCCATGACGTCTCTTAAGCTCACGACCAAACAATACAACACTCCCGTCATTACGCTTCGAAACAGCCTCCTACGGAATTGTTCCCTCGATTAGGGTCACTTCAACGGCAAACAATTGCAGTTTGCTTATCACAGCCTGCAGACATTTTCCTACCCTTCGCTTCATAATATACCATATCCATTCTCTCGGAGTGCTCTCGTCGTATAATTTTATTTAAACCACGGTGCACTGAAATTTTATTAAAATGCGTGCTATAGATTGTCAAAGAAGAAAGCTCCTGTAGCCGCCAATGCAAAGCGTCTCTGTGCACTCGTGACGCATCGATAAAGCTCGGCAGCTCACTCTACCCGGACGCAAAGTCAGGATTACCCAGGGTAAAGGGATCTCACGAGACCCGGTCCACACTGTAGCTGTAAGGTGGTTATAACCAAATAGCTGGAGAAAATCAAAAATAAAAATGTTTACAGAATCCAGGTATCTAACGCCTTTACCCTACCTACGTACTCGTTACGTATCCTTGGTAATTTAGTAGCGGTCGTTTAAAGCAAGAGAGCGGCCGGGAGTCTCGTTTATGAGACTCGTGGGTAGTGTAAAGGCGTCTTGGAGCTATGGGCCGTATATATGTGTATATATATACGGCTACCGTCCTAGATGCTCCCTGACGCGCTGTAAATGCGCGTGACGGAAATTCATAAAGTAGGCGTCGCGTCAGGATCTTCACCAGGGACAAAGAAATGGAAACTGTAAACACGCGAGAGGATAATAGGATAGGATTTTTCAAGAGCATTACCTATTATAGTCACCAATTTTCTTTTGTTACCAAATTCCGGGAGGGCGGGGGGTGGGGGGGGGCGGACGGACGGACATGTCTTAAGATTGATAGTTGAATGCTCCATCGCCCTATTTTTTCTGGCTTACTTTCCCTTGTATGCCGGGATAAAATTTGGCAGAGGATATTCAGTTTTGCGAAATGCGTCAACGACCCTGATGTCATCCCTCTCTTCTGCCCTCCTTTTACTTCGTCGTTTTTCCGCGCGTCTCTTATCATTACCAGGCTAACCTAAATGCACTGGGTTCTCTGGCTGCGATTCTCGCGTCGAGCATAAAAGGCATCGTGTTATTAAAACAAAAACGTCTAGTGACGTTAGTTTCTGTTTGAAAGTGCCAATTGTACCGTGCTTGTATAGGTACGTGTTTTGCTTGTTACGCGTGGATTTACTTTGCCGTTGCCGTGACATTTGAATAGTTTGAATGGAAAGAACGCTGGTCAAATAGGATTTTGAGCTTGTATCATTTTATGGAAAATTATCGAACGCTGAATGTATTCTCATCGGATTTAGTATTTCGATTGGATATTTTTTGAAAATTAGGTAAAAATTTATATTTTGCTGTTTTTTTATGGTAATATGTACGGAACTCATGGGAATGCTATAAGAAACTATTTTTACGAAAGAAGGTGTATGCTCATGCACGCGTATCCAAAATTTTGGAAAAATCATATATTCGCTCTAATGGAAATTCTCAGAGGACGCAAAGACCCAGGTCTACGTAAGATAGTAATTTTGACAGATGTTGATGAAAGTTGCGAATTAGTAATATTTTTTTTTACAATAGGGAATGAGATGGTGT
Organism: Trachelus iudaicus; assembly: GCA_030142595.1. Classification (NCBI taxonomy): domain Eukaryota; kingdom Metazoa; phylum Arthropoda; class Insecta; order Hymenoptera; family Cephidae; genus Trachelus; species Trachelus iudaicus. The sequence goes on from JARQTH010000625.1 coordinate 170,794, forward strand.
TGACTGGATCAATGAGAATTAACCGTACCTTGGAGTGAGGATGTTGACCAATTGGCACTTGATAAGGATTCCCATACTCCAGGGTGTCGTTAATGCTCAGCGTACATGCGGTCACGTCTCGAGGTAACAACTCGCCCAAACAATTCATTTGGACTGTAGTCGGATCGTGGTATCAGTTTCAGTTGGAGGGGCCATCTCTTTACGAATCGAAACGTAAATAAGTCCTCTCAAAGTGGAACTGATGTCGCGTTGACAAACTTTGACATCTCTATATTTAAAAATGTACAGTTGCGAGATTCAAAATTTCCAATTCTTTTTAAAAAAAAAACTTTTTCATTATTTATACGGCGACCATATACGTTGCTATCAACTTTTTCCAAGTCCGTTTGGTCCCGTATGTTTTTTATTCTGATATTCCCAGCGAGTCAGTCAGATTCCATAAAGTAACGATAGTGACTATCAAAAATCGATTGATTTAATGATAATTTCAAAATTCTTCCTATTATTTTCGAAAATAATCAAAGTCCAATTCTCATAGTTTTTTTTTATCAAGCAATTTATTTGTAACAGTGTAATCTTCTCGAAATTCAAGTTTAACTCTTTTATCAATTATTTTGATTGATATGCATAATTCATCCTTTCAGATTGATTAACTAAAGGGCTCGAGTCCAATACCATAATGGTCTAACATTAGATCATCAGGAATTAAACTTCTGTAACTACTTTAACAAACATTTGTGCGTAACAAATACTTGGTACTTTTATCTCTGCTTGCGTACACGTCGTAATGCTGATAAGGTACCATGAGACTAAAATTGCCAAGGTACTACCGTATCACCTATCACAGTGTCAACTGTAAACTCTGTTCTGGTGCCGCAGGAAAGTTTAGTGGAACAAGTGAATAATAAATAGTTCTTCACTCGCCGGAACTATACATAGTTACATATCAACTGTAAATCACAGTTTAATCAACGTTCAAAATTTCAAATAGCTTACAATATCTCGAGTAAACAGATGAGATTTTTCTAATGATTTTTACACCTAAAGTGTTGATCGATACTGATGGTCTATTTCGATAGTGAATAAAAATAGCTACGATAGTGTAAACGTGATTTTTCTAAATTTTCATATAAATACAAAGTACGTGGTTTTCGCATTTTATTTATCGATATGCAAAACTTTCTATAAGCTTTTGATCAATTAACAAATCTGTGTTTACATTGAATCTGGTACTTTTTCATTGATTTAAAAAAAAACAATTTTTTGGAAATTTTCCCAAATTTTCAAATGCATTACATTTTAATAAAATTATTCGCGTATGGCGATACCGATGTGACAGATATAATTTAAAAAAAAAACCTTTTTCCAAGGCTGGTCTCAGCAGGTCACTGTTAGCATTGACGGCTGGTATTGATAAGCTGATAGTGAAGTGCGTGCGTGATGATGAAGTGCGGTGAAAGGAAGCGTGAAATGTTTTCGAGAAGAGCTTGCAGCGAGAGTGGACCTCATCCAGGTATTCCTGGCGGAGGCATGGGTCCAGGAGGTGGTAATGGTCATCTGTGGGGTAAACGAAATCAGGGTAGGACATCGGCACCCGTCGTGGGACATGCAAGACCACCGGCAATCATCCTCAGGACCAGAAGAAGTTGGCCCGTCGCACCTATGCATTGTAGAAGGTGAGTGTGGATGGAGAGAGACGCCATCGTGGAATTGATAATTCAGGATACTGAAGTGATTAAATCTTTCAGGCAATTAAATTCCTTGCTGTTTTTTTTAACTTCTATATCCGCTTATACTGGCGGATATCGATGACGCAATAGGATGCTATATTTGTCTTTTTTATTTCTGTTTTTTTATTTAGCAGCTATAAAATTCAGCTATAAAAAAATAATCCGTTCTTCGATTCTCTTGATTCGCAATCCTGCGATCTATTGGGTTTAATGATTTCGAAAAATCTTCATGGATTCTTATTTTCACTTTGTAAACAGAGGTGAAACTCGGTATTGGGGTTAACTGCTCATGGGGTTGAAACTTAATGAAAAATCGGACACCTGGCTTTCTCTCATTCCTTAAGGAAAATCATTTTTCTACCTAGAGGGTAGGTTTGTTCTCTCTTAAACCCACCCTTAATTATTCCAGAAATAAAAAGTCGTACTAATCACTCTTATCCCCCGTACCTATAATGCTTTACTTGTACCAACAATGGAAAAGATCCTCACCTTCCCCCTATTCACCCCATGTAAATTGTAGCAGCGCGAGGAAGCCTTTACGAATTAGCGAATTCATCGTTTCTTCAAATGTTTGGAATTTTCGTAAAAGTGAGAGCCTAAATGTAGGGCTCTGAAAACAAAAATACGTTTTTTGTGGTAATGTGACGTTTTTGACGCAATCAATTTTTTTTGTTAACATTTTCGAGTTTCACTATTCGGGTATTAGAGAATCATTTAAAATAGGTGGAATATAATGAAATCCAGTTACCGTAACCGCCATAAAATTTCATTATCTTCTCCCGGCTTATATAAAGCATTCCGAATATATTGAATCGGTAATTTTATTTGTTAAAGATACGAATATTTACCATTCAATTAGGTACGCGTGATAAAAGATACCAATACCATCTTTGCGTAAACATACCTATGTACACCCAAAAATGAGTTACTTGATGAGTAAAAAATATATATAATATGAGTAAATCTTTTTATCATAAAAAAATTATAATGATAAAAAAAATTATACATGCCGATAGCGACGTAAGAGAATACAGACAGGCTTTTAAATTAATCATTCAAGTCAAACGTGTCGAACTTTAATTCTAAATACTTTTCTAAATCAACTTATAAATATTTCATCATCTGATTCTTTCCTTTGAGTTCGTCTAATATTCACCTGATATGCGCAATACCCTATATTTCTTTCCATAACGTATTCCTCCTCCGCTAAAGCTCGCTGTTGTTATTTTATGAAATTACTATTAGTTTATTTTATTATTTTGGTACGCTACTTCCTGGCTGTACATGGTAATGATCGAGTATTATGCTTCAACATATGTACGTTAATTAAGTGCAACAATCTACCACCGCCAATCTGATTACCAGAGCCAACGAGAAGCATAAACTTTTAATGGGATTTAGCATGCTGTACCAGGTGAATACATTTCTGTCATTAACGTCAGTCGGACGAAGCACGGTTATACCGGGTGATAATTATTTGATTTTTACTTTGATCATTTCGTAATTATATTTTTCTTTACGCTCACAGTCATTCTCTTATTTACCTCAGTCGTTCGCGTTATCGTCAAACGTTACGTCATTTAACTAAATTCGTCCTACAATACACCGCGGTATCGTTTGTTATCGGGGATCTCGGTTTGATGCTGCAGCAGTGATAATTTCCAAACATTTCCCGGATGGCAGTCGAACGTTTTGAACGGAAGCGCAGCATTTCCCGTGGAAGATAAAATAGGTTTCACTCGAATGCAAATTACCAGCTCTCACGGGTTTGAATTAACTGTCATTGCTACGAGCGTATAATTGATAACCCTTTCACGATCTTCATTATACAGAAATATTATCACAATGAATTTTAAATGTTATCGATAAATTTTCTCCTTATAGTACTGTCAAATGTAAAAAGTGCATGGAAAAATTTGTATAATTTTTTTTTTTCATTTTTCTAAGCGATAACGAAGTTACTTCCGGTACTCTGGTTTTACTGCGAGGTTATTTCCTATCTTTCGTTACTGGTGTATGAATGCTAATTACCAATTGGACGTTTTTCTATGGTTTCACTGCGCGGGCTGTACGGTCGACTCTTTAATTACAGTCGTATCTCTGGGCTTTTCTGGAATTCTCCCGGTAATAAGAACTGACTCGAAAAGGAATAAAATTTCTGTCGCATAGCGCACCCTCTATATACATACATAAGTATACAGGTCAGTCCGAATGAAGTTGCTCGTGAGACTTTAAAATACAGAAAAATTTACTCCGAATACTTAATTTCACCCTGTAATGGTACTGGCAGGGATGGGAGACATTTTTATTCGTTAGTTATTAATGCTGGGGGGTAGTAAAGCTGGGGGAAGGGGGTTAACGAATGACGTGGAAAGGAAAGATAATCAGTGTGGGGTGTTGTTCGCCAAAGGGAACGATTCTCTCTTCGTGATCAATTAATCCTAGGGGTTGGTTCTTCGTGCTATTCCCATTCTGACTTCATCCCCTTGGTGTCTCGAGGAAATCCTACTGGGAGCATCCCCTTTAAGTGTAACTGGATTGTTCGTTTTCATTTTCGACGTAACGTTCTCGTGGGTGTCTTCGGTGTCGTTGGTGAGGGTCTTGAGGGAGGGAGGAAGGGAGGGGTAGCTGGACCACGTGGAAGATTTGAGTTACGGCGAGTGTAGGTAAGGGGTGGAGGGGGCGAAAGATGAGATGGGAGGGGTGTTCTGCTGGAGCTACTAAGGATACCGAAGGAGGTGGTTCAGCTAGTGGCACCTCTCGAGGGTGGATGCTTGATCGAACTGATATTTAAATGAACTTGGAAGGGTATCCTTCCACCCTATGTATATCACCCTATACTTTAAGTAAGATTTTAATTTCGTCTCACGTCGTCTTGGGTGAACTTTGAATTTTGATCTTTGTTAAAAAAAAAGTTCTATTAAGTTATTTCAGGCACTTTACGATAACCTTTATCTTGCGATCTATTTCGTCAAATATCATCCAACTGGATAGCACGAATGCTTTCGATATTGTAGAACTTCACAGTGATATTGGTTAATAGCTGACAGTTTAATCTAATCGCCGAGGTCATTGAAGATACGAATCTTTTTTGTGGTACCCTCCAAAAATTCGACGGATAAATTATTCGATTCTGATTCCCCATTGGAATGTTCGTATGCTAGTCTACTAAGTGGCGCTTAGGTGCATAGTTGCCCTCTAGTCGAACACTGAGTCAAGGATCTAGTTGGATCTGGATATAAAATATTATGCGATACGATTCAGAGTTCTCCGTTACCCAAATTCGAGTCGTATAAGAAAAAATGCAATTAATTTTTCAGAAGAAATAATTGCCGTCCAATTTGTCGATGGGTTAGGTTTATTCTGGAATTATGAGAAACATTTGAAAATTTATCAACCACCCGTTACATATGTATATTACCACAATGGAATTCGCATTTGAATTAATTATACCATGATAATAACACATACGAATTTCCTACGATAACGCTTTAGCCGGGTAATTAATGAAGTCCTATACGACACCGTTAGATTATCCTCTTCGATTTTACTTCGACAATTGGTACTCGTTCATTAGTAAAATATAGATTTTCAACAATTTCTCAACCAGTTACGTAAATTATACGTATACCATGTCAAAAGCGTAACAGAGGTAGTACATAATGTTATATACGCACAGAAGAATACATTCGTGCTGTGCTATTGTACTGTACACCCATGTGGAAGCCGTCGTATGTATATGGAGGATCGCGTGATTGTCGGGTTACAGAGCCATTGTGGAATTTACGTGAATTAAAGATATTCAGGATAATTTAATTGACCCACATATCGAACTTCCTTTATACATATATAATAGTCACAAGAAAGTTAAATACAAACTACAATATTTACCGTAACTAATGTCTACGCACGGCCGTTATTATTCGCAATTGCATAGGAATTCATATATCAAATTTTATCGTGTGATAATCGTCAAAATTTTTTCAAAATAATTTCTTTGAGAAACTTTAATGAAATTTTTCGTCAAATTTCAATAGCTATATCGCTCGGGGCAATTTTTCATTGATAATAATAATTGAAAGGTTAAGGTTAAGGTACGTTGATTCCAACACTGTTATCTCTTATCGCAGTGACGTATAGCTACAGGATCGGTCAAAATTACCGTACTTATTCATCATCAAGAATTATGGATTAAGGGATTTGTCAAAGTGATCTTTGATCATTTATTTTATACTGTTGAAATTTAGACAATGTGACAGGATGCTGCTTTTTTATTGGTTATTCATAAAATTGTCGAGTTATGATTTGGTAATGCGAATGGTAAGAATATTTGATAGCGCTCAGGGTAAATTGTAATAAATGTTATGGATTGGGGGCGAGGGAAGGAGGGCGGTCGACCCAGTTTCGATAAATATTGCAGCATTAATTAACACTTCCGGTGAAGGGTGTATTATTAGAGATCGCTCTGTAATTGGTAATAATAGAAGTTCACGTGCGAGAGGGATGCGTGGGTGTAAAGAAAACAACAAGAAAAATTAGAAGTGTTTTTACGGACAAGATAAAGGCACGAATCTATAATTTTCTGCATGCGGCCAATAATAATTTCCCAATAAACAGTTTATGTAGACTTTGCGTGCGTTTGTGTGTGCTTCGATACGAAAGCCCTAGAATCTCATGCTCGATACTCGCTGGCTTCGTAAGCCATCTGCTTGAAAATACAGCCTGAAGTAGAGGACTCAGAGAAAGAAAGAGAGAGAGAGAGAGAGAGGGAGAGAGAGAAGGGGGAAGGGGGAGGGAGGGAGGGGGGAGAGAGAGAGAGAGAGAGAGAGAGAGAGAGGAGGGGTCGTGGATGAAAAAAGATACGTTTTTCCAGATCGTGAAATCTTAGAAGGATATTGCGCTCCAATAGGTTGTCCTATAAGATTTGAGCAAGATTCAGGAACTCTCGTGGATAGTATCTAGAAATCCATTTTTTGACTCCTGAATCGATTTCATTCGTGTGGCGTATATCCTACAAGTATTACTATAGATATATAGTATCCATCAGAGATTTAGCCAAACGCGTCGGACGTGCTTTGTAAATCCGTCTACTCGTTAAATCGTTTTACGTACAGTCTCCTATATATATGTATATATTATATTTCCCAGGAGGCAGCATTCTCCACGCTCCCGTTATGCTACATTCTATAATTACACGCCTATGGGTTAACCGTCTACCCATCTCTAGCGGTCTAACCACTCTTCTATTTTCTTTGTTCTACCCCTTCGCACACCTATGTTAACCTGGCATCCCTCTTAAAAATATTTTAATTTTCAAAACGCGATTCGACCGTACCCCCTTTTTACCTCTTTCTACCACTTTGATGACCTCAAAGAGTTCGGAATTACGGGCGAGGGGCGGATGGGGAGGGGGAGGGGGGACACACCCTTAGGTGTACCTTCATTAGTTTTTTCCATTCTCCACAGAGTCTAGCTATTTTAGAGCACTGTTACTCGTCACCTATTCAATTCGCTGTTCCGCGAATTTGAACTGCTATCCTTTCGCTCGGGTAATGAGCGAGTAGCGCATAGAAAGTGGACATAACCGTGAAAGGCTATTGATCGTCGAGAAAGACTGAAACGTGTATCCTTTGTTGCGTTACGTTATAATCATTTTTTTATGATCTTGTCAGACATTGGCGTAACCGTTTCTGTAGAATCTCAGAGTCATTGTCCGACATTGAATAGTGAGAATAAAGGTATACAAATTATGGAGTATGTAGAGATACGAAGTAGTCACGTGTATATCATATAATTTCATCAATGGGTAATCGTATGATACTAAGTAAATAATTTTTTCATGCTCAAAAAGCAAACAATAAGCTCGTGGTAAATATTGACTATATAATACAATCACTTGATTTTCTTATATCGATCGATGTCTGAGAAATAAATTCTATGCCATACAAATTTATTTGTATTCTAGAAATTTGAACATAAAACTTCGAAAAAAAAAAAACCTTTGGAAAGATTCTTTTCACGTTAGCCAACAACCTCCATGTTGGTTATCGTTCATTGTCAAAGTTTTTCACGAACCCAACCGATCAGCCCCCGAGTCAGGATGAACTTTCTGAACGCTCTGAACTATCGACCCATTTCTCGAGGTTGGCTCGTGCGAATTTAATAAGAATTATTTTTAATGAATTATTCTGATACCCTCTGTCGATATTTATTATGATTTTCTATATGCTTATGTCACAGGTGTATGAAATTGCAATTGCGTATGTAGCATTGAGAATTTTCCTTAAACCTCTACATATATATATTCAGCAGGATCACTCTGAACCTTAAGTAAACGGAACCGCCTACCTTTCCTGCACGGTAACACGTATGCACTTTAGCGTATATTGACCTTTGCACTTTCCCAACTAAAGTCCAGCGTCACCTTTCATTTCGCGGCTTTTGACCTGCCAGCCGACAGTACTTTATCAGCCACTAGGAGTAGATGCATTCGCGCACGTGCATCCTTGGAACGTGGCGTCACCAGTTGATATCAGCATATCCGAGGTCCACGAGATATTTGCATTCTGGGTAAATTTCTCCGTAAAATACATATAAAAATAATCATTAAGAAACCCGATTTGTCCGACCCAGCTGTAAGTACCATAAAATTAGTAATTTTTTTTTATCGCGACGCTTTAACGTTAGTCGATTTTATTTGCAAAATTACAAATTCATATACGGCATTGAATTTATTCGTGAAAACTGAATGTTGTGGTTTGTGATTGTGACCTCTGACCTGCAATAAGGATTGGCATTGTAACGTAGCATTCAATTACAATACCACTGAGCACATGTTAACGTTGATAGGCTACTGGAAGTGTAGCCACTGGATCAATACTTGTTTCAATTGGTTAGATGCATATGATTGGAGATTGTGGATTATCAGTAAAATTGAAATTTGAATAACGTTATACTTTGGTTGATATGCGGATGAATGAAATATTACAATAATTTATAAAAAATGTATAAAAACAAAATTATCCCTATGCTACTGTTGAAACGAATTTAAATATAAACTAATCGCTTTTTCCCCCTTTTCAACGCACAAATAAAATACCCATAATTCACTCAGATAAGGTTTTGAAAAATTAAACAGAAATATTTCTGATTATAATGTAATTAGAATATTTTCGAAAATTCGTGTAACAGTAAGAGCGCGCGAGCTTCCGGAAAAAGTATTGAATAAGGTCGGCCGGGTGTCTGCAATGCAGTTAGGGCTGAGTATCGACCTGTTACATACAGCAGTCATCAACCTGAAGGCAGGTGAATATACGCATGTAAATATATGCGGTTATACGTGTGTGTGCATGTATATATGTATATAGATATATGTAACGAGTAATACGTATTATTATGCCGTGGTGAACTCTATCGTCATACATTCAATACGACATACAAGATTCCGCCGCTATGACTTCACGAACGGATTTTGTTAATTAAAGAATCAGTGAAGAGCAGACAATCTTTTGCTTTATTTCCCTAGAGGACCTTCTCTTACAAACTCACGACTAAAACTAAAACTTAGACGTTATGATTTCTAATAAGGTAAACTTAGTCTGACGGGAAAGAGGAATAGGAAAGGAGGTTTTTTTTTTGTATAATTGGGAAATTCCTGTTTTAAAAATGCAGGGAACAAGGGTTTGTATATTTTTGGGATTAAGGATAGTTTTATGATAGGAAAGTTAGGGAATTATCAGGGTAACGGTTCCTTAATAGTTATTTTATGATAGAGGGGCATTACAGTATGAACGACATAGGAGACGATGACGTAAAAATTGATCACTTCGTTTCCAATTGGAACATCAGATCTGAAATGGACGTGACTGTTTCGTATGAACGTTAAAGATTTACAGTAGCCATTTATTGGCACTTGTTCGAAGGTACGGGAAACGAGACGTTTTATTTCACGAATTTTCCCTCGAAGAAATTATCGATTTTTCGTATGTCTTACAGCGACCTTCGTATCGATCGATCTCCTCGGGGGGATTCGCATTTACCGCAGTTAGTGGGGTGGCTGTCTGTAATCGATATCCAATTATGATAAATTTCGGGGGTGAGTGGTTTGCCTTCCTTTGTAATAGGCAGGAGTTTACAGGGTATGTAATACAGGTAGTAACTGTATTCTTTTTTAGTCCAATTAAGTAAATTTCCATGTGATGGGTTAACGTCATTTGTTTTGGTAAGAATTTGACATTTATTTATTTTTATGCTGACGCCAAGTAAGGCGATTTGCGTCTTCATTATTTCGTGCATGACTTAGTAGGTTGGTATGCATTTCGCGTAAATTACAGTTGGTAGTCAGTGCTTACGCGTGCGAGGAAATTGGGTCACGTGGAAGCTTTTTCCGGAGGTAAGACTCTTTCTTATTACGTTGCATTTAAATTTGAGTTAGTTTTGAGAGTTTCGTGGGATTCTGCGTATGAAAAACTTATATGAATTCTAGGAAATTGCTGGATTAGCAACGTTTGTTCTCTGTCTCTCAAAATATCTTTCATTTAATTATACATATCCCCTGGTACAAGTGAACGTGACAGGTTTAAACTTTTAATCCATAGACATGCATAGGGCGCATGTTATTATGGAATTGCTGTTCTCGTTCTACCGTGATCATATATAATTTTAATATTACACGTTTCGCCGACGATGGGAGTCCTGCGATTATATATTTTTTTCTAATTTTTAATTACTCTTCTTGCCTTTCATGTTATTTTTTATACCGTCTTCATTTCACATTCTATTATTACCTGATCCTGTTGGTTATGTTTTACGTGAATTAAATAGTCACAGTAAAACATTGCGCAATTTCGAAATCTTTATTGAGAAACGTCGTAGAATCCAAAATCTTCAGCCAAGGTGTGTCCTACGAAAGGTTATTAACTTGCAATCCGGCGAGGTACGCAAACGATAAAAAAGTATATGAAACTAGAAACTTTTCTAGACCTCACGTTCTTAGATTGTCCTGCAAAGGTTGATTTTTCTGCGAAGGTAACGACCCGACACTTGTAGTCTGCATCAGGGATCGCAACCGTAACCGAAACCGGAATCGAAAACCGATAAAAACCGAAAAAAATTAGGAACCGAAACCGTA
>JARQTH010000625.1:183022-343467 GCA_030142595.1 Trachelus iudaicus
CAATACTTTTTGTTAGAGGAATTCACAGCACTCCTGTACTTGGCGTAGTTTTTTACACGTAAGTGTTTTTTGGGGGATATATAACCACCGTGAAGAATAAAATGAAAGATCTTATAAAATAAATTATTTTAATATAAACGCTACGTGAGAAACAGACAAAAGTCTTATCGATCAACGAAGACAGTTTCCGATTAGCACAGCGTCAGACCTCTTAATGACACGAGACAAATAATTAATTAAAATCAACAGAACTACAGAAAACTGTTACTGCCTCTTTAATGTTACATTACTTAAGACTTCAGTCAACGAAATTAATTGAGTTGAGAATCGACGAATCTACTTTCTCCACTAGCAAAAGCACTATACGAAGTGACCTATAAATCAATCAATCTTCAATTGATTTTCTTGCACATTTAATTTATTAATTAATTACCACATTTATAAAGACTGTCTCGTGAAACTGACGTAATCTGTTGAATTCCACACAACGGACCTAGTAAACCCGAAACTGGTTTAATCAAATTTTATTTTCAAAGTTATTAATACCCCGCCACTATCGCGTATAACAGACAAGAGTCCCACATAATTTGACGCAGCACGACGCCATTGGGAACAATGCCTCAACAATTTACTTCTCACAAAGAACTTCTACCTAGCGTGTAATGAACGTCGTGCGTCCCCATAATAAAACAGGTATACACATTATGCTTAATGAGCGTTCTAATTACCAAGTTTTTCACGCGTCATATTTTCATCGCTCGTTATTTCACTGGCAGGTTAAAAATTTCAGATTAGCCAATGATCAGCGTCTAGGGTTTCTTGTTTCACATGAAAATCACTAGCCTGCCCTGACAATCGAGTTACAATGTTAACGTAAGGGTTTGTCCCATTACTACTCTGCCGTCTATCCTTAATCTTGGCAGGGTGCAGCCTGATGGACAAAAGCGATGAATAGGATCTTATAGATTGAAGCACGGGTGATTCCCAGGTTCTTCTGGATAACACGAGCGCCGAATAGGATCAGCTTCCGTATAATGAGCTGAAGGTAAAAGCGTCAAGGAACTCCATAATACGATGGATGAGAATCACGAGCGAGCGATGGGAATGGATCAAGTCGTGGGAAGCTGCCAGAAACGATTATGACGTCGTCTTAGTAATGGTTGTCGTAATGCGAAATAAAAGCGTTGAAATTGATTTGTGACGTGAGATATAAAAAATTGAACTGGTGGGACGATTGGAATTTCTTTTTTTTAATTCAAATTTTATAATTCATAAGGAATTTGAATGGTAAAAATTAAAAGTAACTGTGGATTGCTTCGCATTGATGACGTAGGGGGATTGCGTTTGTACAAATTGGGACAGATTATAGGCTGTAATAATGCATGCGTCTAATCATCTAATGGCTTGTGGTACTCGGTATATAAGGGAGTATATACAGAGCTATCTGTACGATAACTGGGTCGCTGTTATCGAGTTATTCCGCGATGCATTTTACGTTGAACTGCGAGAAAAGGGAAGTTATCGTTTTCTCCTGGGGAAAAAGGTATTATCTAGTATGGCAAGAGAGCTGCGCACGCTTCGATAACCAGTGGCATACGAAGTTTTAATAGTGGTCTTTCGGGATCTGTTAAAAAGAATTTTTTATTTATTTTTTTTACATTTTTGATAACGGCTATCGGTCGAATCTCCGGGTTTGTATTTATTCTGGATTTACATTAGGCTACTTAGTCACCGTCAATGATACTGTGTACATTGTATAGGGTGCATCTGTGTGTATGCGTCTGTAGTAGCTAAATAGTAAAAAACGAAAAATCGTTAAAAAGTTTCACCCTGTATATTCGGCAAGGAATTACAAAGTTTGGAAAAGAGTTGAGATAGGCCTGACGTGAGGCCCAAAGAAATTCACAAGAAGCGTAATCATGACCTCGAGAGTCGGTTGCGTAGTAGAAGTTAGCAAAGTCGCACCCTGGGACGACGCCGGTTATTGATTGGCTGCCTGTTGCTTTTAACCCTGCTGTCGCTACCCTTACCCTGGCCTCTTTCAGCCGGCGTCTACACGTTACTTCTGTCTGTCGACTGGTATCTTGCCAGTCGGCTTTACCTGTGCTGGCAACCATTCCCAGTTTTAACTCTTAAAGAAAAGGGGTGACCGGAACAATCCGTGAAATCCCACCCTCATACATATGTATACATCCAAGATCCACGTTCAATCGTCCGAGGGTATATATATATCTTATCCACCCTTATTCTCGGCCTTCTGAATTTCTTTATCCGTCCCTCACGTTTCTTAACTACCCTTGGAAACAGTGCTCCCTAATTTGCGGACGTTCCTCGAGTAGACTCTAAGCGGCTTTATCTGTCCTCGAGTAGCAGGTACAGCCTGAATTGAAATAGGATTTTAAAATGGGAAATTATACAGTTTACAGCCATTAAGTATTAATATATACAGTCGAGTAAGAAAGTCTGAAATTTCTTAAAATCTGAAATAATTACTTCCATCCTTCGAAATATATAAGTGCATCCACGGCTGTCTGTGTATTGGGTAGGCGTGTTGTTTAGTGTACTGATACGAACGGGCGGGGTTAAAGGTCAGCGTGTCTATTGTGCAATCGAACCTCCCACCCTTCCGTCCCTCTACCTTTGTATTTTCAAAGCGTTCCATTCCCACGGAATTTCCTACCCTCCGAACGATTAGTCAAGAGAAACTCCCTTGGAAAAGGGGTTCTTCGATTTCCTCTCTATCCGGGGCTCCGATTCAAACGTGCAGAACGCGTCCGCACGTCTATCGATGAGTCTGCGCTTGATATTCCTGGAAAATCTCACGCGACTGGACGCGATTAAAGGGATGAAAAATGTCTTCCGCTGCTTGTTATGGAAACGCGTAATTTTCGGTAACCTTTGCCCTGAAATTTCTCTCGAGATTCTTCGACCTTCGTGTCGGAATAGGTGTAGGAATAGAACGTTTTCAAAGGTCTTGCGTAATAAACCAAGGTTGAGTTGGGCAATTGAACGGTACTAATGGATACCCCCTGAGTAATACGTTATAAATCTGACGTATAGTACTAATTGTCTGTTAATTAATTAATGTCTCCAGATATTACGTCAGGTTCCAAATATCAAAGCCTTCCGCATTCCATATCCCCCACCCTCGTTCTCGAAGGGTGGAAAAGAAAGCCAAGCTTCTTGAACTGTGTTTTGAATATCCTACAGAGTGCCTATCGGCTCATCGACCTCTTGGAATGCCAGTTTAAATATCTCGCCTAAAAGCCATTATGGAGAGCTTTATGGAATACAAATAAAATTAAAAATTATATATGTATGCGTGTGTATACATGACATTAATACGGAGACTTTTTTGTGATTGGTAATTCGATAATTCGCTGAAATGAAAAAATTTATGGTGGATAAATAATGCTTTAGTAGAATTTCCACTCGAGCGAATATCGTCGCCTCCCTGTAGTTTGCAACCAGGGTCCGCACAATAATGGCCGCCACTGTACTGTCACTAGTAAATTTCAGGCGAAGTTTCTTAACGTGGATAAGATCCTGTCATCTTCCCCCACCCCCCTCGCCCCTGTTCCCCCCACCTCCCGCCCTTGTTCCATTGACGTTTCCAGCAAGATGCTCACTCGCCTCCCACGAACTGAGAGAAATGATGCGCGTCGGACGTAGAATATTAAGTTTCATCGTGGAAAGACGTTCATTCTCCATTTGCGACAACGTTCGCGTGATACATTGTTGTCTCCAGTCCCTCGAGACTCTGAATCCTGTATTTTATTACATCCATCACCAACAACAACCCACTAGCCATTTTCTATCCTGACTCAGTTTAACATGCGGAAGGTTTTTTCTCGCGCCAACCCATCTCTCTTTTTTTTTTCCTTTCTTTCACCCTCCTAACATGACTCTCTCACGTGTATCTACTTGTTGCCCCAGCACACCGAGGCCATTCGTTTCAGAATATTTATTTGGTAAATGAAGAAACTGCCGTGAATTGCGTGAGGGTAAACTGCGCTTACGCAATAAGTTTCACAAAACATTTAAAAGCAGCTTCGCGTGTCTATTCGTATAGGAAAATTGTTCTTTATTACCTGCTATGAAAAATCTTGAATTCAAATACGCAATCCTCTGTTCCCTTCGAGCAGAAGCAAAACGAAAGAAACTCTTTTTTGTACGCTCGAGATGTCCTGCTTTCTTCCTTCCTTCCTTTCCTTATGGCTGCCTCCTCAAATCAGGAGATGTGCCAGTATGTCCTGCTTTCTACACAGATAAACGTATTTTCAGTCATGGGATCGTAACTCCTTATAGAAGCGTCACTCAGGCAACTTTTCGTAGACGCGACGCCTTGCGGCTCCCGGTTGTACTGGGTACGGCGCGCTCTTTCTTCCCACTTGAAAGACTCACTGTGCCTTATGATATCTGTATAGGTATATTATGATTTACCTAACCTGGTCCCCCGTTATACTTATCACGTATATTAACGCTTTAACGGATATTTCAGTGTCTGTCGCGATTAGCTGTAAATTTTTTTGGAACTGAATTTTATTCTGTGTTTTAGGTAATTCCAATGAGTAATTATTGTAACGTTTTGTTGCGGCGATATGAAATTATTCATAGTGTAAATATATGTCCTTGTATATGCATTACCACGCGCCTCTAATATTGGGTAATAAACTATTGATCAGGAAGTACATGGGCGAGGGGTAAAGCGATATTTGGACGATTTTTTTTCTTTCTTTAGGTATACGGATAAGCGAAAGGGTCTTACTAAAAAAATGGCGTATGTTAGTTACCACGCTATAGAGAATCTGCTAGATTTATAATTTTCTTTGGTTGAGGTTGGCTGTCTGATGTGAACCAGCAAGGGTTCATTGCAGAGTCTTATTAAATTTCAGTCTTTATTAAAAGTTACCTGAATTATATAGGGCGGTAACCACGATTAGCGTAAGGATACGGATATCACGCTTATGTAACTCTGCTCGTCGGGACGCTTAAGCAATGTCTGACATAAGCTGCGATCATTTTCGCGATACATGAATAGCGTGCAGTTGGGCAATGAGACGCGAGTTATAAATGTCTTACCGAGTGCGACGTGTTACCAGTAAATCCTCTCGAGTACCTGAGGGTAGATATAACAGCGAGAGGTAATGGAATGATAATTGGGTCATGCGAAAATATTAATTCAACAATAATTTAAGCAAATTTACAATTTAGGCCATCGACTGGAGTATAAATTTGACATTTTTTTTTCACATTGTGCAGAAATTCGAGTACAATTGGAACTCATGACGATAGTGTTATCTAGGTATATATTTTTCTTCAATTACCCCCGGTCGATCTCTAATTCGTGATTTTTGCTCCTTACTGATATGAATATATCGCTGTGTTTGGGGCCAACTGAGGTTAACGTGCGATATTAACACAATGGCGAAAACCAACCGCGCACGCGTTCGCTGTATATCGACCCTGGCAGTATTCATCCCTCTTCGTCTTTTTGTGCTTCCAAGTCAAAGAACGTATAAACGATAATTTCGATCGAGTTTCAGTTAACTCGAATTTCGTTAAAACTTAGGATAACTCTTTTTCGTTTTCCATTTATAATTTTTCACGTTCATTTTTCCAACCCAACAGTCCCGCTCTGTTGTTCGTATCTTTTAGTATTCGTTGTCGATATTTCCTCGAGAAAGATAATTCCAGTTTCATTGACTCCGCTGATTGCAAAGCTTTAATGACCCGACGTAAAGAATACTCGGCAGATAAAAAAAAACAGGGAAAATCTCCAAATAAATGCAATCTCGCGTAAACTACCGCCGATAAAAAAGAGTTCACCGCTAACTCCATTAGGGTATGTCCGTGAGAAAAATAATGGAATTGCACACGAAAAGTTTACACGATAAAAGAAGTGCTATACAAAAAAATAAAATGTATATAAAAATTGTATATAATATATTTTTTATAAAATCTTCTAATCATTCGATCTATCGGTCAGTTTGTTAATTCGACCCCCCTTAAAATTTTGCAGTCTCGTCGAGGTTTGATTTTGGAAATTACGATCAAAACTTCTTTAGGACGTGCCAAAAGCGCTACCTTACTTTCGTGAACTACGGATGCTACTATTATCTCGTTCTCTCTCTCTCTCTCTCTCTCTCTCTCTCTCTCTCTCTCTCTCTCTCTCTCTCTCTCTCTCCTCTTCCAGAGCTTCACCGAATATTATCGAAGCGTCTGACGGCGATAGCGTGAGCGATCTTCAAAGACCAATCGCTAAACTTAGTAATAAAGTCCTACGGGCACGTCGATACGAAGCACCTCCTACAGGAAGATTAATGTACTTGGTTCAAAAATTTTAGGCCCGTTTTGAATTACTTACCGAATAATTTTTTCTGTTATTTCGAGCATGAACAACCGTATAGAACGGGAAGATACAAAACGTTGCTGAAATTAGGAAAGTCGTCGGTGAAGCAGAAGGGTGTTTCATCTCGAGTAAGAAAAGCATGATCCCTCAGGATACTTTTGTAAGGATTCAATGGGTATTCGAAGAGTTTGGCGAACATCTGATTGCACGATTGATCGACGAGATGGGTTTGGAATTCTGAAGGCTCTTTTTCAGGGGGCCGAAGAGTGGATTTATCCTAACGCGGTAAAATTTGAAGGGAGGGAAAAAGTCTTGTGTGTGTAAGAGATGCTGGAAAGATTTAAGGGACGGTAGTACTGACATTAAGATAATGGCCAGCCTGGATCCTACCTAAAATTGATAGCTCGTACGTAATGAGAATCTTGGTGTTTTCTCGAGGATTGAGTGTCTTTCGATACTGGTACATGGTAGTTGTCAGTGCGCATGCGCATAACCGTAACAGTAGCTTTTTTATTATTTCCCATGTTATTTGCATAGATGTACATTGTTGGGAATGATTTTATATATACATCTCAACCAGCGGACTCAGTCTTGATGCACTTTCCAGTACTGTGCAACGATGCAGAAAACGTTGAAGACTCTTGAAGATTCTTTATGGTAAATTTTGTGAAAACATATTCGTAGTAATGTTACGAGGAGACTGGTGATACAGAATTTTTTTGTATGCATATGTTTCTCAGTCAATTCTTCCTTCATAAGATTTTATCCTTCTTCGTTTTCTTTCCTGGGTAATTTTTGACTTGAGGAATTTCGTTCGTTCGCCATTTTTATTTTCCTCAAATTTAGGTACTCTGTAAAACATTTTTTTATGTTTGAATCCAGTAATCCTTATAGTCATCCTCGGGCATGAAGCGTCGGTAGAATTTTTTTTTATATGCACGACTCCCTTTAGGATTGTCACTTTTTTTTTTACTAATTATTAGAATTCGAGAGCAGGTGGGATTCATCCTGCACGATTCTCTCTTAGTCTGCCAGGGTACGCAAAACGTCCTAATAAAATCTTAAGGGAATTCCTATCCACGCATAAATTAATCGCCATTGCTGATACCTTCGTTTCCGATCTGGCGGAACACGGGGAACGTCCTAGGAATAGTTTTCCGGAATTGGTAGGACCTTGAACAGAGTTCACGTGTAATATTTTTAGAGCGTCCATGACCAGTTTAATATTTTACCAAGTTCCACATTTACCATTATCATTTTAATGATTTACAATCGAACTGGCGAATCTATTGCACAGCATCCCTTTATATCAGATAGCCTCGGTTCTATTTTGAGATTTAATTCATTCAGGACTATAAGCACGTAGGCGATATCGTGCCAAGAAAAATAAAGGGAACAATTGTTAAAGAAAATGACAAGACCCTAATTTTAATGATCTTGAAATTACTTTGTAAATCATATAATGTATTTTTAAGCATCCTCTCGTCTCTACGAGGTGAAATTTTTATCATTTATTTCTCATAGCATATCTCATTTCATCATCATTTAACATGTGTAGATCAAGCGGTAAGCTTTTAACTGGTTAACGGCTGAACTATGTAAGTTCCCAACTGGCCGCAGGGTGTCTGGATAATATAAGATCGACCCGATATGTACACTTAGATAGTGATTTTATGTTGCGCGTTACACCCTATATTGGTCTGGATGATATCAGTGTCGATTTATGATAAATTATTTTAGCCTAAGCCCACAGCCTCCCTAAGATCCTATTGTACGTTTTATATAGCTTGATTATGGTTCGTTATACGATTACTTTTCTTCGGTCTTATTGCATTCTCAAAATGATTTATTTTGATAATATTTATTAATCAATGAGTTTTTATAGTTCGATCCAGTTGCCAGTATTGTATTGACAGCTGAAATATTTGTTTTGACTTGTACGTCATACCTGTGGTAATTTATACAAACTTTTAGCATTGACGTTTTAATGCTAAGTCTGTTGCAATGTGGGAACAGATGTTTCGAGCTGCTTTGGATATGTATTGACTGAAAGTTTTTGATAAATATCAGGTTGACGTTTAATTTTAATTGAATATCTGATGCTGCTTTTATTTTTTATAAATATGAAATTCTTTTTTGTATTACGTTTATGTATGGTTGGTACATTGATAGTAGCTAATTCAGTCTGATCGTGATGTGTGCTGTGTGTTGATTTTGGGGATGTAAATGGGATTGGCTTTGTTTATGGGTTGAATGCATTGAATTTACAGGTTTATCAAATTTTTCTTTACAAGCAAAAAGCTTCGAAAATCTGTCTATTGTTGTTGAAAATCCAAGTAGGATTTTCGAGGAATTAAATTGTCGGAACGAAGGACGTTTTCAACGTTACGTATTCAGCAGCGGCTCCTTTGTGTATTTCTATTGAAAATGGGAGTGGAACTAAAAGAAATAGTGAAAATAGATTCTTGTTTACGTCGCTTTCACGATTTATTTTTACTATGTACCATCAGAAAACAATGTGGCTACGTAAGCTATTTTCATTGTGCCAATTTGAAATGACGGTATTAGATTTATTAACTTGACTTTCATTTTGCTACGTCCATTGTACACGGGAACGTGTACTTTTACGTGACCATTAGCAGCTGCTGTGCAATGACATTTAATGAAAGAATCGAATTTTGACAGATTGGCGAACCACGGTGTCATGAAATTTTACGTCGTCACTGAACTAATGTATTTTACGTTGCATATAGTTTTTTCGTTTTTTTTTTCGTTTTTTGTACTTTTTTATATTTTTTATTCTTTATTAGACACAATTTTAACATTTTTGTTTACTACAACCAACCAATTTATTCTATTGATTGGCTTTTGTTCCATTGGCTGATAACGTTCTCGGTACTCATTATTGGATTACTTATGAAAGTTGTTTACACGAGTGGTGTTCTATTTTTGTACAATTTATGGATTTTCAGCAAGTTAGACTTATATGGTATCAAAGGAGAGATAACTGTCTACGACTACGCTTATTACATTATAATGATAAGCTTTCACTATGACTTTTATAGGTATCTCATAAAACTGGCGGGCAATTCAAATTTTTTCTTATAAAGAAAATATAAATCTGATTAGGACTTCATACGCGACGGTCAATTGATTAGGTTGTCGAATATTGGATTAGTGGAATTTCCCAATAATTTAATTTGTTCGCCACCCTATAGACGAAGGGATACATGGACGCTGTAACATATCTTATCGCCGGTCCAGAAGTTTATTTTATCGTGAAAAAAGACCCTTAGGAAATAAGGACTCTCCCGGGTGAAAGATCGTCGCCTATAGACTTTTGGTTATCGACTGGAGCTACTGTCATTTTCGGGACTGACGAAAAATCAAGTTTCCCATTGTGTAATAAGGAACATCGATGTTCCCTTCGGTGGGACGTGATTTTATCTTTTTTCTTTTTTTTTTTATAACATTTTTTTTACCAGCCCATCACTCTTTATTCGCATGGCAGAATCTACGATATCAGAGTGTCGCTGTTACAACAATAGTCGTTATTACGATACGTTGAAAATCAATGACTCGTGAAAATCAAACGTCACTGGAAAAGATATCTTTTCATCGTGGACCATAAAGATGCTGTGATTTCGTCATAATCTAAATTTATTGAAAGGAGACATAAAGCTATTGGCAAACAGAATTATAATTTCTTACGAAAGTTTTTAGGAAAAGTATATACATATCCTCGTCGTACTACATGACGATCTTTGAATGATGCATGCAATTCAATGAGGTTTGCCAAACACGATATTTTATTAGCCATCCCTACGTTTTATCGTCTCTTCATATTCCGTAAATTCCCTGGCTAGACAGTCGTCTTATTTTAATGGCCGTACGAAAAGGTTTTACGGCCGGCAATTAGATTCAAGTTCCGGCTGGACTCTCAATGTGGCAGCAGGAAAAATACGTGAGCTATAGGAAAGTCATAAACTACAGTATATACTCGGCCAAGTTCCGACTGCTAGATGTCAACTGGATGGTTCTTGGTATAAAATAGGGATCTTTTCTGAATTAAAATAATTCTTTTTCTTTATTCAACTTGAACGTTATCGCTCTAGTTATCGGAAAATGGAGTACCGTGATTTAAACAAAGAACAGTGTAAAGAAATGTAAATGATAATTATTTCCATTTATGTCCCAATTATTCCCCTCTCGAATAGGATCTTGAGTCTCTGGTAATTAGTAAATTTATTCCGCTCAGGATGCTGCATCGCGTCAGGAATATCGTAGTTGTATTATTTATGCACGTGGCGTCGTAAACAAAAGCAATATTTTCACACTTTTCGAATAGCAATATCTCAATTTCCACATCGAACAAGGCTAACCAGAGGGTGAGTCAACCATAAAGTTCACAACCCCGTAATTTTGTATAAGAAAAGTATACGTACCACAAATTCCAATCGTGAGGGTTAGGAAATGACATTTTTTTTTAAATTCAACATCTATTGAGTCATTTTAGCGAAGTTCCCATTTTTTTGCATAAATACAATTTTTCGAGGGTATACCTTCCTGTTACTCCCCTAAGTTCATGACACGCGATATCCTATTTTCCCTTTTTTTTTAATGCCCCTCTCAAACGACAATTAAGGGTAGCACGCAAATTCACCCCTGTAGTTAATAAGAAATACGCGCGGCATTTCATGCCGGAAATGAGAAAATCGACTTCGACGTAATTTTGAGATTGGGGAAGTAACGGCCAGTTGAATCCGGTACATGGTTATCGGAAGTACCCAATTCAATGATTAAAGTCATCCCAATGGATTTAACATCCCTGAACATATTTACTACCCAATTCTTTATCCATTAACAGTCGCCCTCATCTTTCTTCAGGGCCCATCAACCCCACGGCGGAATTTCATCAGTCTGACTGAAATCAACCTGAACGGAAATTCGCAGCCCCATCCACTCTCCTATTAATATTACACGTAAATCAGTTTTTACCGAGTTCGATTATAATCCACTGATTTTTCCCAGCACTAACTTGGCCTTTCATCAGGACTTTTGAGAAGCCAATATAAGACAGGGCTCGTTTATCATTGACTCATATATCAGATTTTAATTACTCCCATAACGCAAAGTGCTTTCAGGCCTCAAATTAGCCTGGCTTGGTTTAGTGTTTCTGCTGTGCGTGCGCACTTACGTAATATATCTGCTATTTCTACTATTGCATCGTTTCGCGGGAAATGTCCATTTCCGGTAGCGGTAATTGGTTTCACTGCAGTCGCTATCTGGGCTTTTATTGTTTCTCTGGCGAAATTGTAGTGATATCTAGATGCATACATAGATGTATTTATGTATATGCACACCTGCATATTGGTTTTGAAGCGGTTACGTGTTTTATGTACAATTTATAGTCGCGCTATTGTTGAAAGTCTTTCTGTGACAAACTTACCTATATACACATTATATAATGCATCAGGAATTGTTGGCTTGGAAATACTTGCAAATTTTTTTTTGATTTCATTTTCACATTTATTTGCACATAAAAACTTATAATGTACTGCTATTCATGTGTTTTCGTTAATTTTTTTTTCTTTTAGAAAATATTAATATTTTTTTTCAACAGGGGCTAGCATGGCGTCTGTGGTGGTTTCCATTTCGATTAATAGTTTATTATTGGGCTCTTCGCATGTCAATGGCGATAAATTACTTACGGATGTCATTAGGCCCATTTTTAGAAAGGACGATACGTGTACGTATGACGTATGCACTGCGCAATAGTTACATGCGTACGTGCATGGACACTGGAAGTGCAAATAAATTTTGTATTATTTTTCCGAAAAATTTTATACGCTTGCTTGTCGTCGTACAGTGAATTAAATTTTTTTAAATTACAAACATTCTAATTTACTGCGAATCCTAGTGTAAAAATGAAAAATGAAAATTTCAATATCAAGGTAAATTATGGGAAAAAATTTGTAAGCGATTTTTCTTAATTATTTCATGGAAAGTACGAATAAGAGAAATTTTCCGGATATAGTGGTCAGCTCTTTATATCGGCATGTTTACGAGCGATGACGTGTAAAAATTCGACATTGCGTATTGAGAACGGACAAAATTGCAGTAAAAAGATGGAAATTTTCTATTGTTGAAATTTTGAAAATGTGAATATTACAAGGAAATAATATAACATAAGGTACAGTACCTCAGTGGTTTTTCTGTTCTGTAGTCTAATTAGCTCGCACTGGATATATGCTGAGTGACGTAACGCACACGTGTTACAATCTATGATAATTTTAACGAAAATTATTCCGAGTTAAAATTTTTTCAGATTTACGAAAGTCAATGTAACTCTTAACTTCTTGGACACTTTCGTTATTAAAGATTCAACTGGCATAATTAATTACATAAAGAGTTACAACGAAGCGAGAGTGAAAATGATTGCGTGTTTTATTTTGGCTCCACTCGACGCTGACTTAATTATAGGAATAGGTATAGTATAACGCAAGATACCTTGATTAAGAGACACTTAACTAATGTATAACCCCCAGTACCGTATAATGTAATGGGCGATGAGAAAATTTGATATTTTATTGATGAGAAAAAAAATTTGTTAATCAATTTTTTCCCCCAAATCATTATACATGCAACTACATGCGCTTAGAATGCATTTTTACGCGCGTAGCTCACGATTAACCTTTAACTGATAAGCTGCCCCTGTCATTACACGCATATTCCGTACCATATTTATCATAGTCCAGTCTACTGGTTCACCTCGACAGTTAAGAGTTAAGTAAGATTGACAGACTCGACTCACTCCACTTAGAAATTGCACAATTATCCAATTGCCGGACGATCTTTCCATCTCTGACGATAATTCTCCAGAATTTCAGTGCAAACGAAATTCGCAATTTCCAGCAGAAAACTTCGCACGAGAGGGACAGTCGCGAGTTGAAAATTTGCAAATAAATTTTATCACTACCCAACCCAACCTAACGGTTACGAAAATTTCAGGAAACAGTAGACAGCGAAGACACCAAGCGGATCTCTTAGCATCAAATGGACGCATTGCGTCGCTACTCCGAGATCTAGCCTGAAGGTCGAAGTCAATCCGAGAGGTCATTTTGCCAGGGAATGATCTAAGAGTATTTCACTGATAAGAAATTATTTTATCAAAACCAACTTACGTCCACCCGCTAACTGACTTTGCGTACTTATAGCCGTCTGGTCAATTTGAACTCATTAATGGATGCCTTTATATCGTCGATCTCGTCATCTCGCGTGATCTGAGTAAATTGTTTCGTCAATGGATCCATGAGGAAAAAGGAGTGGGAAAGGCGACAGAGGGGTAAGGGGCGGGTGAGTCAAGCTACTTTGCAACTGGTAACGTTTGATATTCGGGATCTACTTCGACAAGTCTGTCTTATTATCGCCATATACTTGGACGATACGTGGGGTAATAATCGAATTGAAGTGACAATATGGACTTAAGTACTAGGGGTTGTTTTTCTTTGTTATACGAATATTTTATGTTTTCATTTGGAGCGTGTTACGTGACGTGTATATATCGTTACGACAGCGACCGCGCATCGTGAGTGTGACATGGTACTCAGGAGGGGTTATCATTGGCTCGTTTATATCTGCCGTCCAGGGATAAATTTGGCACGGAGGGATGATATTTCTTCGGTGGGGTGAATAGTCATTGAACCGTCTCGTAAACGGGAGTCAGGGTTGTCCTATGCTGTGGGTATATTGACATATTCTTGAGCCTGCTAAGATTACTGCGGTTAGACCAAAATTCTTTATGAAGATAATATTTGATGTTAGGTTTATCTCATCATTAAGAATTATCTGTGAATATATATATATATATATTTGATATTGAGTTAGTCTGATAACGGAGCGAGATAAGGGTAGAATTTGCTCGGATTAAATGAGGAAACGAAATACGGATATTGGATTTATTTAATTCGTTAATATTAATCGTGCCTATTATTTTTTTTATTAATCAGTGTAATTCATCAGACACGGGAAATTTATTCGGGACGTGCTGGACTTGTGTCGCTAACTGATTTATCGCATTGGATTTGAACGAAGGGACGATAATAATTATCGTCTGTCGTATATGGAGGTAATTACTGTCAATGATTTTCTTTGTTACGTGAGTTATGGCTCGAAATGTCAGGTTGAGGTAAGTTATTGGTTTTTTGGTTGACTTTCGTATTATTTCTTTATGTAAATAAATTTTCACTTCATGTATACATTTGTTTTGAAATTTTTTCGAGTATTCTGGTGCAAGTATGATTTTTATATTGATTATGTGAATTTTTAATAATTATTGTGTAGCCATTTTGGTGGTAGTATCAATATTGATAGTTACTAGGTATGTTTTTATACTTAATTGTATTTTTATGATTTTTGTATATTTTTCTAATTTAACATTGCGTATAATGTACGTGGGGGTGGAGCATTTACTCGAGGAATGTTTATATGGTTAAATTACTACGCCATAGTGAGATAGTAAGAACGTGCATACCGACTGGAAGCGTCACTGCGTGTTTTGTATTTTATTTTATTTTATTTCACAGACTGCTATACTTTAATCGACAGAAGATAAAAGTCGTAGCAATCGTCAAATCCGTGTATCGTGCCAGATCACGTCATTTCCTTTGGAATATGAAACAGCGCCCGCCGAAAGCGTCGTGAACCACTCTAGTTCAAAAGAATATTCTCTTTTTCCAGTTCCCGTTAGAAGATTATACGTGGGCAGCAGCTGTGCAAAATTCATACCAGGATAATAAATAGAGTATAACCAACGATGGATATAGCTAAGACGAACTTGTACAGTTTTCTCAATTTTCTTGGAATGTCTGTTATTTTTCCATTTAGAGAGACATGTTTTTCCCAGGAGAAAAAACGTCAGTCGTACAAAGGGGATCGGGCAACGAGCGAATTTACATTATGCTAAAAATGAGTGAGATCGGAGAGAAAACAAAATGTTAAAATTTCAAATAAAGATATGAGTGATAAGTAAAAGGAAATGAGATAAAGATAAAAAAAATCATGAAAAAAAAAATTGAATTTAAAATAAGTTCAAATTCTTAGCGTTATCCATTGGCAAATAGGGAAAAATGGAAAATTTGAAATAGCGTCAAGGGTTGTACTCGTACCGATGGTGCTGCGAGGAAAGAGTGATGCAAGGGAGGGCGCGGATGACCTAATTTTTGCCAGAGAGCCAAGCCGGCGAGAGCGCCCCTCGGAAAAGCCGCGGCTTTTCCGGATGCTACGTCACTGAGCACGAGCGTCGGTAGAATCGTTCCGTCAGTCGGGTCTCGACCGCCGTCAACGTCAATACGGCGGCGCACGAGCTTATCGTTAATGTTAACGTAAATGTAAACGGAAACTCTCGGCGAACGTAAACGCGTACTGCTATGACGTGTAAGTAGAGGAAGCGTGTGTCGTGTCGGCCTTGTGTTTAGTTGGTGCAACGACTGCGTAAAGAGTCTAGAAGATTTAGGGACGCCGGATATGAGAGGACGCCCACAGGGAGTGCGGTAGTCGTGCAACACGGACTTAATGCTCTCTGGGCAACGACGACGAGTTGCGTTTTGCGGCTGTGCATTACGTTTACGTTGTCGCGCACGAAATGGATGTTTAGAGTTGTGACGTTGGCCTCGTCGACGTATCGCCGCGTCTACCTGACTGATAACGACTCAGACGCGTCCATGTCAACGATTGATAACCGCTGCTAACCTGTACGTCGCCTAGGATTTATTTCGAGTGTATCGTGACGGAAGGAGTGGAAGGACGAAAGCTGATTTTTCGTTCGGGATTCGACAGGAATTTGCGTGCTAAGGGACGAGGAGATTGTTTTGAGGTTAGGGAACGTGGAAGTTTGACATTTTTGAAAATTTATTGTGACGTCTTTATTCACCTCTGTAGGAAGATTTGTGTTGGTTTTTCTTGAACTTTTATGCATTATGAGAAGTCTAGTCTTCTTGATTTAGATCATTGTACCTTAAATCTGAATAAATGATTTCCGAGAATGTTTCTTTACTGTTCATTCGTCCTATTTATATAGATACAGTCCTGGATAAAGATTTGTGACGAGTATTTCTTTTCTTCCGTTTCATGTAAGAACGCACAGAACCGTCTCTTCGCACGCAAGCTCCCGTTAAGTGCTATGACTTAATCTTCAGTTACGAAAACGCCATGCGTGGATCTGATAAATAAATGTTTCCATACCGTCCACAGATAAAAAGGATGCATCGTATATAAGTGACGAGGTTTGGCAATACACAACCCAAGTATTAAATCGACAATAGGTAAAAACAGTAACGTACAAAAATTAATGAAAATATTTATCAAGAAAATTGTAAACTAATTAACACAAACAAAGTGCTCGTTAGTGATCCTATCAACTGAAAGAGATGATGTAGGTAATTAGTTCCAATTTTATCTATATGTAAAACTTGACCATATTTGCCACTGGGGAGGTAACTTTTTTGTTTTTACCTCGATTCACCATAAATATATAATATATAAAACTTGACCATATTTGCCATTGGGAAGGTAATTTTTTATTTTATCTCGATTCACCAGAAAGTTGTAATTATTCCAATGCGTTGCTCCGAGCTCTATTCACACGGTCGTGCATTTTGGTAAACAGTGAAATTTTACGAATTTTTTTCGTAATTTTTCATATTTCATGATAAACAAATACAGTGAGCTTTATCTCGTAGCGGTAAATTCGAATCGACATTAATGGAAAAAACTTGTCAGTCTCGGTTCATGAAAAATGAATTCATCATGTATCCACTGTGAGATATTGTTTTCAAACAAAAAAAAAATATCGACGTCGATTCTTTTACTTCCAAAAAAAATCCTGATTTTTCGCAGATCTCCATCATTATCAGATAGATCCGTTCTGATTGTCTCCTAGCGACCATAAAAAGGACCGAAGGTTTAATATACAGACGTAAAATATTAGCAGCTCGTGAGGATCGATGAAATCTGGGAAAGCGAGAGTTTCTAACGTTCCTTCTTATCTCTAACGATCTAAACACCTGTAAGAGCATATATAATTTAGTTCATTTGAAATCTTCATTAGTCGTGGATTCCTTTTGAAATTTTATATGAATGCGACCGTCATCTCAAGCAGTGGGCGAACGCAAAACGAAAGCAATTACTGGTTGGGACAGAGGGATTGGGAGAGTGAAAAAAAAAGCTTAGGGGTTAGACGAAGATGATGCTGGGAAAGTAGAGTTGAGATTTACGAGTATAGAGACTGAGCTGTTGTAGGATTCCACTGGACCAAAGTACAGAGAATAAATCATTATGGACTAATGAATTTAAGAGACTTGCCTGCAGGCACTTTCTTCACGTCGTACCTTTTGTACGTTACTTTACAAAGAATTATTTTACTTTGTCAAAAATCGCTGGTACGAATTTTGAGCTCGATTAGTCGAATCCCATGTTATTTTTATCTTCCTAATGAAGTTTTTATCGAAATTTCGTTATCTATGTGTTATTCCATATAATATTCTGTATATATGTACATATATATAACTGTATATACACAAGACTGTGCAGCGCTTTGATTCATTAACGGTCCTTATAAATAGAGCCTCCCTTACAGAATCAATGGTCATTTCTTGTTAGGTGTACTTATTCAACGGCAGGATAATACGTGCATTGGTTTTTTTGATAAAGATTAAATATATATATATATATATACATGGTATATTGATACCTGTATGCTTACCCACAAAAGTGCTATAGTTAATATTGATTCGTGAAATTACACAATTTATACGTATTTCCGATACAATTTAAATGAGAATGTGTTAAAAATATTTGTAAAGATATCAACTATAAATTTACATCTGACCCAATTTTCAATATCACTCAATATTTTTACATCGCGGTTGCGCATAAAGGAAAAAGTTGCAAAGATACACGTAGACGTAGGAATCTATCAATATAAAAAAAAAGGTGAATTACAAAACTCTTGAGGAGCTTTAAACGAGTTGGCAAAACGTCGCGGAGCTTCAATTTAAAGTACACTTGAAAATAATACCTGTTACGTACCTGTTTTTCATTTTCTGCCCTACCAATTCCCTTCTGCATTGATCGGATTCCGTATCGATTGACGACGACGCTGTGGTCAAAGTTTTATGATTAATTTACACATACCTTCAGAGTCTCTGTAGCCTGTCCAGTCCTTCCTCTCATAATCTTGTAACCATATCACTGTCTTAAACGTACAAATAGCCACGTTTCAGTATCTGACGTAACCCTCTGGTCTAGCATCCTCGTTATTAATTTCCAGCTGTTCAAAGTTGCGCGTCTCTATGGTGGCGACTAAAAAGCGGGCTGGAATCGGAGAGCTAATTTTTGGCAAACAATTGAGTTTTCCGTACTGGTTGTACCAATTTCTTATGGACAGATCTGTATCGTATCTCTTGAATTGATTTGTAAGCCGATCCTTCGTAACTTAGTCGGGTACAGGGAAACCATAGAAGGTTCATGATAACATTTCAATGTTTATCTGCTGCTACCTTTTTGCCCTGTCGTGTTACTTCACGGAGAATTCCATAGCTGGTTGCATTGAGGGGTAATGAAATTTCCCAACTAGGAATAGTTTGTTTAGTCGAATAATTTGAGCAAACTGACGTTAGTGAACGAGTAAGAGAGAGACGGATGGACTGTGTAAATTCTAAATAGGACAGGAGGTCCTTTGTACGTAAATGGATATCAGCCTTAAGAAAGTCGTTGGAGAGATTAACTAGTTTCTTGCTGTTGTAGTGAAAAGTACGAGGTAGCCTAATTATCTATTTATCCGACAGCAGAGAACGTCTAATTGGATCTCTGAGAAATCAGTCAGTCTAGTCTACTTAGGACCCACTGAACAACTTTAGCGCAGCTTCCAGCACTGCAAGCAGTTAGTTACCCTCGTTGGTTAGTTGACACATACATTTATTCAGGGTCAGTTAAGATTTCTCGTTGAAATTTTCAAACGGGATAGAAACATCCGTTTCGAGTCTTTTGGAATGACCGGAGGTTTATGAAAAACTGAAAATTCACTTTTTCATTGGATGAATATGAATCTTTTATATCTTGTGGATAGTTTAATGAATATCTCAAATAAAGCACTTCTGGCTCTCCTAATCTAATCCATAACGCGATGAGTAACTGACGTCGGTGCCGACCTTGCAATTTGCAGCCAATCTACGCTTCTAATGGATAATAAAGACCACATGAAATTGCCCTGAAAATTAAAAAATTCCAACCGCATCCCCCTGCTTTCGCTGTGCCGATTATCGTGGTTATTAAGCTCGTCTTTTCTGGAATGAGAAAAAAGGGGGGGGGGGAAACTAACTAATGGTTGAACTTGCTCAGATTGTAGGCAGGTATCGTTTTTATTTCTCCTTCGTGAATCCAGGTTATTTCGCCTTAATCAATTTGAATTTATATGAAAAAAAAAGCAAATTATAGCCATTTACGTTCAAATGGGTTTTAAACGCTTAAGCGTGACTCAGATATATCTTCCACGGGAATATCTTTGTCGATAGTGGACGCCACACCCGAAAATCTCGCAGCAAAGCTCACCCTCGCCCAAAAGAGCTCAATTCGTGAGATTAACCTTCGTGATTAATTACAATTACCTCCATAAGTTTTAAGGGTGCTCGCGCATATTTACCACACGTTCTTTGGGAGACCGATTCTGTTTAGCGGAGAGATTCGGGTCAAATGATCCAATTAATTATATTTTTTTGAAATATTAATATTGCACCCCCATTGCATTGGTCAGCGTTGCGGTAATCACGTCACGCCTTATCAGACCTCCTTCATCTTGATCGGATTCATCCCTACGCCAATGGGAATAGCTATCTACTTTCCAATAGGATACTTTTTACTGCCTTGTTACGATGAGCTTCCTAAACCGGCTGGCTAGCTATACACTCCAATCCTCTCCACGAGAACCCATGGACTATTGATTTCTAACCCCTATAATTTTTTTGTTAAGTGCACATTTCAAGGATCCATTTTGCCGTATTTACCCCAAAATATTTTCATGGGGGAAAAAGAACATTCAAAAGGATCCCCGAAAATTCGTGTCCGTCTCAAACGGCGAAAGTGACACCCTGAATTCATCTACTTTACCTTTTTTTTTTTTTCATCCACTAAATGCATGAAGTTAAAGCTCCAAGTAAATTAAATTCACGTCCGAGCCAAGGGTCCTAGTAAAAAAATGTCCACCGTAAGTTCAGGGCCTTGTCCAGGTAATTCCTACGGGGTCTTAATTTTTAAATGAAATTTCGTACCAGATCGTTGATGCGTCGTGTCGCGCAGAAGGTGTTTCCCGGTTGCGCGTGTTAAACTTAATCACCCGAGAATTTGCAGATTCTCTTTTAAATCCGGATTAAGAAAGTTGAAAACTTTTAATAAAATTTCGCGAGGAGCGTCTATGGTTAGCTTGAAATTTATCCGTGATTATATTTTTGCCTCTTTCTTTCTCAAAGGGACGCCGTGAAACGGCTAAATGAATTTTTCACGTGACGTTTTAACGATACTAACGAGAAGCTCTGCTGACACAACATAATTTGTTTATACGAGCTTACGTAAGCTAACGCGAATTTATAACGGCTGCTACAGACGAACGTATACACTTGAGTATCTGCGTGACTTTTGACATGTATATATATACGTAATGTTAAGGAAAAGTTTCTCGCACCCCCCCTCCCCCCTACCCCTCCCCAGTGGCAAAAATGCTAACTAAAATTACGTTACGACAGATATCATCGTTAGCCACCGTAAATACGATACTCGTGCATCGAAAAGACTTTTAAGAGATTAATTATAAACGATCGACAATCAACATTGTGTTCCATATACTTGGCATCCAGTTAAGGTTGTCAAACGTCACAAAGTTTGATATCTGCTATAATATGGTACAATACCGTGGACGTATAATTATCGAGGAAAAAATAATTTAATCGAAATCGATTGCGTGTCGATGAGCGCGTCGATCGTTCACTGTATAAATATCGGATGAGATTAATTTGCCGATTTTATTAGTGACTTTCGTATAGTTGGCGTTTGGATAAAATATACGTTTCATCGCGAATCAATGGGAAGTTGTTACGAATTTGTGTTGGTTCGCAATGTACTCGGGGCAGATGTTCAATTGGGAGAGATGCTGCGGATCGGATAGAAGTATCTATTCATTTATCGCGCGTTCGCGACCTCAAGCTTTCGGTTACGTAAAGCAGTCGCGAGGGCGACTCGAAAGAGCCGAAAGTTACGTTGGTCGTGTAGGAAAGTAAGGGAGGATTTTGACTGAACGAACCTGCCGAGTTGTATTGCTGAAAGTGGGGCTGCACAACTTTGAACAATTTGCGCGAGGTAATACTGACTAACGGGAGCTGTTTTGTAACGTCGAGAAGGACGTAGGGTAGAGGGATGTTGGAATAAAAATTGAAATAAGAATTCTGGGGTAGGATGGGATGTGCTTGTGTTTCTTGAAAAAAAAAAAAAAAAAAAAAAATAAGAATACGTAATTTAGTTTGTTCTTTCAGATTTGACAAATTGTGCTTGCAGACTGTAACGTTTTCTCGTGACGAATGTACGTAGACATTGCGCGCGGAGAGTTCAAGGAATTCTCATAACTTGATCGTTTAACGCGTGCCGTATGTGTCTGCTGTGTTGGGATGAAAATTGTACTATGGTGAATAGAGCGATGCGCTACGGACAATATATAAATTTCAATAAATACAGTTCGATATACAAATAAGTAAACTGAAGATATTCATGTGGATTTCTCTTGTCTCGAATAACAGTGGCAAGAAACGTTTTATGTGTCCATAAAGTATGAACGGATCGATTCGATGCGCAAACGGAAGGAACACGATTCGAGTGTTGATACTATAAGAATGAAAAACATTTTCGTAACGTCGTGCGTGTATCTCGTGACGTAGTTTTTAAAAGTGGAGATGCCGAAAGATTTTGGGAATCTCGGGAAACGACGATAATAGGCGATCATCTTGAGTATATGAAAAAGTTGTGATATACCGTGAAAGGAAATCAGTTGGATGTTCATGGGCGTCTCGAGGAATGATCGGAACTCGAGAAATGAAGTATCGAAATTTTTTTTAGTTTCGCTATGACGCAATTGTTTAACATCTTCACTTTTCACGAACGTACTGTAAAATTTGTACGAAGGCCTGCGCTAAGAAATAAGTGAAACGCAGGAAGAACGAAGGAAGTGGGCATATAAACAAAGTCGGAGAAGCAAAAGTGTTCGCGAGTGTCTTAAAGCAGTGGGGGAGAGAGAGAGAGAGAGAGAGAGAGAGGGTCGACGAAGTGTCTACAAGCGAAAAGAGGGAAGGTCCGTGCGGATGCGGTTGCTTGGAATAGAGTGCGCGCGGGTGTAAAGTCCCAGCAATAAGAAAAGGTTAAAAGTAAGCTTTAGCAAGCTCTGAATGTTTTGACATTGAGTGGTGCTAGGGTGTCGACGTGGGGGGCGCGTGGTCTTGCTGCCTGCCGTGCGCCGCCGGCGGCGGCGCGGCTGGGGGTGGTGCAGGAGTCTCGGGGACCACCCCCGAGAGCAAGAAGGGATCCTTGCACAAGCACCAGCAGCAGGCCAGCCCCGTAAGGGCCGAGGAGGAAGAGCGCGCCCCACTCGGTGACCTTGACGAAGACCTGGATGACTTGGAGGACGACTCCAGCGAGCAGGAGCTCAAGGAAGAAGACTCTACTAAGGAAGGTGGTACGCAGCACAGACTCAGTCCGCGACTTCACGACATCGAGGAAGAGGACGATGAGGAGTGTCGGCTCACTGGGGAGAGGTAAGATGACTTCTTTGTTATTTATGGAAAAATTTTTTTATTTACCTCTCTCATTTTTAATCCCTTTGTCTGGCACTCCAGAGACTCACTCGCGATAAGTAATGTCGATAAGACTTTTTTTTCTTCTTTTTTCTTCTTTACCTTTTTTTTTAATTCCAAATATCTTCACCAGCCGCAGAGGCTGCTGTAGCAAATTGAGTACATTTATATACGAGGCACGGATCATCTGTAAAAACTGTAGATCCCAATTTAGGTACGTGGAGTTGCCTCTCCTATTGCGTATTTGTTGTCGCAATTGGAATGTCCAGAAGGAACCGTAAAACCATTTCTTTACGAGGATACTCCAAGGCCCTCTCGACGATGTCTCGATAGTTTCCGATTTAATCGAACAGGCCGTGTGTGTGCGTGTGTGAAGTTCGGATGTTGGCGAAGGTAATCGAAAAGTAAATGGAGTTTGTAGAATTAGAGACGAGAACTAAAAAAAAACGTATACCGTACACTTGGAGGGAAGTTGATTATTTGGCGAGTGGTAAAGGAGCAGTAAGGAAGAGTGGTGGTGGGGGAAGGGAGTTGTTTGCATTCGAAAGATGAAATTCTCTGACGAAGATGAGAGAATATCGGTAAGTCTTTACCCTCTCTGATCTACGACCCTTCGTATCCCCAATCTATTTCCCGGATATTATGAAACTCGCTGCTGCAAGTGTTCTGTATAGTCCGTTCGCTCTGACTGCGGTAAATACGAGGAAGGACTCGAATTTGGTATAGCTTAGCACACGTGTTCCTATTACGGGAATAGAACCGGGCGTGAAATATCTTAAGGCCCCACCCAGGTAGCCCCCGCCCCCACCCCCAAGTCCTCGCTCTCTCAGGAATGTGTTTAGGCTTAAGGGAAGCCGGAAGCTTTGTATGCTCGAGAAATTCAATCAACTACATTGGATTTCGAGAGTTCGTTCTAAACTCCTGCTGTTTACGTGCCGACGAATGGAATTCAGACGGCCGTGTAAGACCCTTGTAACGTCCTATGCTCTATGGGTGATTAGCTGGTTAGTCAATGGAAAATCGTAAGGTATATGCTCGCTGTCTGTCGCTGTTTTTCTTCAATTGTTCTTAATACCGGTACGTTCTTAGCCGTTACTCGCACGTCATAATAAAATATTGCTGTGTGTTTTATCTGCCAAGTATAGAACGTTCAATGTATAGTAACTAACTGGGGGAAATAGCTTTGGTTCAATATTGCTTGTTTAAGCTTGATTGCGACGAACCTATATAGGTAATGCTGGTCCGTTGCTAATGATGAGCTCACTATAGGTTCTACGTTACAGACGTCTAGACTGTATAGGTCTGCATAGAGTTATGGAATACAGGGTATAGGGATATTTGGATGATATTCCTTGATCAGACTGGTTGCAGCCGCTGATAGGTGACTGACAGACTCTAAACGTATACACGAGATTATTTTTAGCGAAATTCCATACACGCGATTTGCTTTGTAGTGTACCGTGTTTACGGCCCGTGTACATTTACGAGATACGGATCTGATTGGGTATTGTCAGGGGTTATTGGATTTTACGATATTTTTCGAAATTAATGGTATTTATTTTTATTTGATTTTTCTATATCGTAATGCTCCTTTTATTGTACACGTTATTTCATTGATTGTCTGTTAAAAAATAAAGGGACCGTTGAAATGCGAGTTTTTTCTTTTGTCTTTTCTTTTGCTGCTCGATATTTGAAAAGGATTCGTCGAGGATGACTCTTAAATATTTTAGAACGTATCTTACGGCGACGAGATAAAATCTATGGAAGGTCGTAAGATTTTATGGAAATTTTTGTAGATTTTCGGTAGCTTTCTTCTTTCGGAAGAACGGTAGATAAAATATTCTAAATAAAACTGTACGACGAGTCGTTATTTTCTTTCTCTACTTTTTTCAAAAAGTAAATTTTGAAATTTATTTTAAAAATCTCGTTTAACCCGTTTCACCGTAGCCATCATTGTTTTTATCAGTTACGATCGAGCCGCTCGGTTTTAATAGAAAATCTTATGGCTGCTGTATCCTCATATAGAAGCATGGTCTCTACTTTACGTCTATCGATCCAGGGATACTCGCTCTATCGAGAATTTCTTTTAGCGAAAAGTTATTGAACGATATTGGAAATCTCAGCAGATTTTTTTTCACGATCTAACCGAAGTTGGTTAGAGCGAAGATATCGTGGCGCCGGAGGAGCAACGCTTGCGGATTGAAGAATAAATGCATTTTCACATCCCGCGAGATTTTACAGCCATACGGATGACAGTCTGATCGAAATTGCGTTATTGTATCGTTAGATATCCGACTTCAGGGAAATAGGAAAAACAACGGGGTCTTCGTAAAAGGATTTTACAGTGGCTGGTGGGATGCGAACAGATTGAAATCTTTATATAGGTGAACCCGGGCGTAAAGAGATACATAGGCCAGATCTATCGAGTACGGAGTAACCGAGTCTGATCGAAGAAAATTGAACTAAAACTACTATATGAGAAACAGCGCGTGACGCAGGTCGACAAGAAAAACGAATGTTATTCTCACTGGCTTCCGCGTGTTTACGAAATATCGTCGCAATTCTCCGACGTTATTTAAATATCCTAAAAGTTCGGGGAATACGTGAATAAAACATAGGAAAGGACTTTTGATCGTGAGAGCAGGTAATCTCTCGCCACCAATACACAATTTCGATGAGTTTCCGGAAAGCTCCTCTCCAGCGTCTGGATATTCAAATAGATTTTCTCCTTCCCGACGACGAGCGGGGTTTGCCGGGCAGATCATCAGGCTGCATTTTTTATTCGTAGTGAAAGGAATTTAAATAAAAAAAAGGATACCAAGGTATAAGGGATGAAAAGAAAAATATTTCAAAAGGAAACGCGTATCCGGAAGATTATTAACGTTCGCTCCCAGGAGTCGTGATATTATCGCGTGGATTTTCATTTTTACCTAAACTCCCCCTCGTAATGCCAGTATCAATTATCTGGCATTTCCTTGGGAATTCGATAAATCATTTCTTACGCTCCTCGAACCCTCTTCGTCCTTCTTCAACAAGTCAAATGAAAATTTTTCCCTTTCTGTTCAATCTTCCTCCTCCTCCTCCTCCTCCTCCACCTCTTCCTGCTCTTCCGCTTCTTACGGTTCTCTCCTCGCAGCCTCATTTAAACATCCAAGGGGAAAGATGTCTTCCGTGATTTACTATGAAATATTGCGTCACTGGCTACAGTATATTTTGCGATATATATCTTAATTGGGCAAAGACAGTGGAGGATTCTCGTGAAGTTAAAATGTATTGGGGAATTTCGAGAACCATCCTAATAGGGAGAGGGTGTTTTATTTCGAGTTTCTTAGCGTTCAGATTTTCGTCGCACTAATTTGCGATACTTGAGTGTGTTAACTTTGGTAGATGAAATCATCATTTTTATGGGGGGTGGGGGGAGGGGGGAGGCGGAGGAGTATTTGCTTTGAGCAGAGACTGACTTGGGACATATTTGTTTGTCACATCGTAGCCCGGTAGTCAATATCAGAATCGTATTATCGACGTATACGTGTAACAGGGTATAGCTCGACTTCCTGGTATTTGGGTCAGCCTCAAATTCTAACCTTGGATCGTATCATTGAATTACTGTCCGTCCGATGAATGATAATAGCAGTAGCAGCATCAAGAGCAATTCGTAGCAAAGAGGATAAGTAGGCTCTGCCTTCATAATATTAATTCAAGTTGTTCGCTCGTTGCGACACAACCTGTTGATGTTCTCTCTTATGGTCGAGTGGAAGAGGTTTCGAGGTTAGGTCGAGATCAGGAGTAGGATTCGTCGGAAGAAGAAATGAACGATAAGAAAGTTCGTTCGTTGTGGAGGCTGCGGCTTTAGCTTGCAACAGCTGTAACCCAAGTTTCGATGAACCGTGTGGTATGTGTGTGTGTATGTTTATATATGTATATATATAGGCCGTATTAGTAGAAATCCACTATAGCTTCGATAGTTTTGCCATGTCCTGTACTTCGACAAACTGTCGCGGTCGCCTTGATACCAGCGCTTTGCGGTTAGATGGAAACTCGAAATGCTACGATTTCAAGATACGGCGGTTACACGTGGCATTAACCACGCGCTCGGGGAAACTCGAGAAAGTAGGATTTTGGGTGTTACACGTCTTATGTGAAAGCTTAAGGGAAGGAACAATATTCGTGACGTTTTTGAGTTTGTCGATATCGAGGTGTCAGCGAGATGGATGTTTTTGTGATTTTTAGAAAGGATTTTTTGTTTTGATAATTTTTCAAAAATCTTATCTTACTCACTGGCCGTCTATACCGTTACACTGTGTGTCTAGTGTCGAAAATCTCTATGGTAGTCACGGGTTGGTATATTCGCTACATCTGTTGCGCAAGATGTCAGCTGCAAGTACTTTCAGAATTCTGTCACTACGATTACGACAGGTATGGGGTGCATCGTAAGAGCATTTTCGTAGCGGCTAAACGACCTCGCGAATCTGAATTTGAGTGTGGGCTGCGAGTGTGCATTAATGGGGTGAGATTGCGCGTCTCACATGCCTGATATAAACTCAGGCCTAATGCCCCGGTATATTCACGACCGCTGTCCGACATAGATCATATTTTTATGCCAGAAATATATCCGGCTATTAAAAGAATAACGTTGTCCTACACGTCTGTATTACACGCCTATACAAAAGTATTTATAAAGAAGGTATCATGCTTAGGTTATGTTTAGTCTCCATTCGATTTCCCCATAAATTAGATTCTCAGGTTATCCTTGAAAATCTCTATCGATCAAAGTGATCGATACGTTATTTTGAAAAAAAATCCATATTTGCTCCATCGAAAAGAATACATTATTATTATATTTCGTAAGCGTGATTTCAGTGCCTAATAGCGTACCGTAATTTCGTAGCGTCGCGACGCCTTGTTTACCAACATCATTGTTATTGTTTTCGTCGTAAAAGTTATTTATAGCCAATACAGGGTGTAGTTAGCTAATAGTAAGTATAGCATTTTTTTTACAAATATCCATTATATGCGTTATACGTTTCAATGGAATTTTCGTACAGATTAGATCGAGTGGGAAACACTCGCAAATGTCTGCGAAATTTTTCGTCTCGTCTAAGGTCATTAGTACCAAGTTCATAAAGACAGTCGCCTTGTAAGTGGCACGCGCAGGTACTAGAAGAAACAATACCGTAAGAGTGCTTCTAAGTTCGTTATCACAAGGCCATAACGTAGTCGGGCGTAACGAAAAGGCCGAGGGAGGTCGGAGTCGTGAAAGCGGTTTTGGCTCTGCTCGATTTTCGGAGTCAAAGCAGGATTTGGCAACGTGCCAAAACTTTTGAGTCACTCATTAGCCATCACCGCGCTATCTCACGTGTTCCTGGAGCTTTTGCAATTGGCAAACGTTTAATCGCTCGTCACTGGGAATCTGTTATCAAAGAATTGCATGCAAACTGCATTACTTTTTCATACCGGGAAATGAATTTATTTTCGAAATTTGGTATAACTTTTTTTTTTAAATTACTTCGCAGTCGATGTTGTCTGAAAAGCATCGACGTAGTTGAACGTAAGTTAATTGATTTCGATAACATTCCCACGTTTCCATCGGATAACCCATTCAGAAAAATTATTGATTTTTTTTTATGATATCGAGGAGGCTATTTTATTGCACTTATAACAGTGATTTTTGCACGGTTCAATTATTAGCCCTTCCTAGCTTCCTTTCGAGGTGGCTCTCACTGATCTAGATGTGCCCTTAATTAATCGCAGCTTTTACAGTTGGCATCACTATAAGTCGATGCTGTATTATGGCAATGGATAGTATTATTTTTTTTATTTTTTTTGAACTCGAAATTGCTTTTCGCATGTGTCAAAAAAACAGCAGGATTTCCTAAGCGTGTGAACTTTAACGATTTACAGTTAGCGTTGTGCCTTTTTCAGGCAGTATCAAAAGAAATCACCGACGCCAAGCAGTGGTGGAGGTGGGAGCAGGTCAGGTTGGAGAGCTCGAAGGAGCGTCACGACGGCTGGCGCTCCCGGACATCAGCACCACGTGATTGCGACTGCAGCTGCAACTGCACAAGCCAGGATGCAGGCTGAGCAAGGAAGCATCGGCGAGCTGCGTGGATACCATAATCTGCGTTCACGCAGGCACACACTTGCGAACGTTCGGTGAGTCGGCAGTATGTCAATTAATAAGCTTATAGGTGAAAGCTTGAGCGCGTTTCGAGAAATCACGATAAATCACGAATCTGTGCGAAAAGAAAGGATTCGAACGATCAATAGTCGTGAGAGAAGGAGTCGAGAAATCGAACTTTGACATGGTTCGATGAAAATTGATGATACTTTAGCAAATACGATATAGCATGGTAAATCATAACTGTTATATAAGTGGAGTATTATATGGTCAGACTCGTGCACTGTACTTTGATATTTATGTCCTTTTTTTCTATTTATAACAGTTAAAGTGACCAATTACAATTATATATAGTACGTAATCATGTGAATGGAACAATAAAAAGAAAGATTGATCATCTTTTTTTTAAGGTATTGGTACGTATGTTATTGATACGTTATACATACATTATACTTGTTGAATGGATATGGAGTAGGTTGGAGAAAATTTGGTATATGTTTACTTGAAATTTACGGGGGAGCGTTTGTATCTGTGTTCAGCAGGGAATAATAGAATGAAACGAAACGCGTGCAATCAGGTGCCATAAAAGTATTGATTTCGGTCATTGTGTTTGACGGATTGCGAGAAGTCGAGACACGCCGCTTTTCAGTAGATCAACTGGATTGGCTTTTACCGGACAAGTATTTCCATAGCTGGATTTATTCAAGTCGCAAGTGTCGTTGCCATTGTCATCGTATCTTCCGTCACGTGTATTTACGCTTTTCGAGGTGAATCAAGGTCCGTGGATTTTTCAATGCAACCGCAGCTTGAATCCGGCCTTAATTTTTCGCTCTTCCTCGATCTCGTTGCAATCTCGAGATCGATGTCCTTTTTTTGTATTTTCGCGTTTGCTTTGGCTCTTGGTATTTTGACGAGGCAACCATGATCCTTGGTCTCTGGTTTTCGTTTACGCTTGACCCGTGATTCGTATTTATCTTGGACGTTTATCGAACAGTCGCAGGAAACTTCCTTTTTATTGGACGCGTCTTGCGGCTCCTTGGACAGTTGTGCTTTCTCGTTCACGAGGATGCTTTCCATTTCACTTTCCTCTCCGGTCGACCGAGCGTCACATTCGCTACATAGAAACTTCGAAATCTTATTGGTCACACTGGGAATCATCTTTACGGTGACTGATGTCCTTTGCGCTATCGACTTCCCACAGGAGGAACAAGAAACTTGACCCTTACCGTTCGAGCTGCCGCTTGGAATAAATTTGCAAGTAGGTGCGAAAATTGTAGTAGTTACTATAGAATTTCCACCCTTATTACGGGTTGGCGAATCCAGCGTCTCTGGATGCAAGCCAGTAGACACACGAGCTTTGTCCTTTTCGTTCTCTCTGGTTTTCCGATTACGCATGCACGAGGAGTCCGTCTGGGTCGCGACGCTCGACGTCGTCACCGTTGACTGGTTCCTTAAGCTTCCGCGACAGCGTAGTCTCCGTATACGCGAACCTGGACTGGCATCCTTTCGATCTCGGATCGTCGATTCACCGAAAAATTGGCAAATTTTGGAAATTCGCGGTTTACGTTCCTGCACCGTCAGGTATATGTTGCGTGGCTTATCGGGATTCTGTTTTATCGATCGGGATGCCTCCTGAAACGGATCGGTCGCTGTAATCTCTATTGTTAGGAAGGTCTGGGCTAAGTTGAAAGCTTTGTAGGGTTTAATTGCGGAGCTTCCATCGGAAGCTTTCGCGTTGTTTAGGGATGTAAAAATATTTGCTTACCAGAGGACACGTTCGTGGCTTGCAAATACAGGGACCCTTTGGGGATGATACAGTAGGAATCGATATCTTCTCCCTC
The DNA here is from genome assembly GCA_030142595.1 of Trachelus iudaicus. Lineage (NCBI taxonomy): Eukaryota > Metazoa > Arthropoda > Insecta > Hymenoptera > Cephidae > Trachelus > Trachelus iudaicus. The sequence continues at coordinate 214,220 of JARQTH010000625.1, forward strand.
TCGTCGTAGACCACCTTAGTCTTGGGTAACTTTGGCTTCCTCCCTTTGATTTCATCGATCAGGCCTGTAGGCTTGGACTCTTCTTTTACTTCAATCTTAGGTACAGTCTCATCCGGGGTCACTGTTGGTTCTTCTTCTTTGACTTCAATCTTGGGTACAGGCTCATCCGCGGTCACTCTCGGCTTTTCTTCTTTGACCTCAATCTTTGGTACAGCCTCATCCACGGTCACTCTCGGCTCTTCTTCTTTTACTTCAATCTTTGGTACAGCCTCATCCGCGGTCACTCTCGGCTCTTCTTCTTTTACTTCAATCTTGGGTACAGCCTCATCCACGGTCACTCTCGGTTCTTCTTCTTTGACTTCAATCTTTGGTACAGCCTCATCCGCGGTCACTCTCGGCTCTTCTTCTTTTACTTCAATCTTGGGTACAGCCTCATCCACGGTCACTCTCGGCTTTTCTTCTTTGACTTCAATCTTGGGTACAGCCTCATCCGTAGTCACTCTCGGCTCTTCCTCTTTGACTTCGAACGTTTCGACTTTCACTGTCACCTTCGGTGCCTCCACTTTCTCAAGTTCCCGCGAGAGACTAGGCGCTTTATCAATTTTCGCTACTTCGCTTGCTTCTTTGTCTTCCCCTAGATCGATCCCTCCCTCGGCTATGTTCTTCTCTTCAATATCATCCGCCTCGGCTGGACCATTTTTCTCGGCCTCCGTAGGCACGGCTTCTTTCATCCTTTCAAATTCAGCTGTTGCCTCTTCACCTTTTTTGTCAACTTCAATCGTCGATGATTTCCCAGCGCTTTCGAAGATCTCAGATTTAATTTCCTTCGCAGGAGTTACTGCTCTTTCGGACCCCGTCTTCACTTCCGGCTTAGCATTACTCGATTTGTCTTCCTCGATAGTATCCGCCTGCTGACTCAATCGCTCTTCTTTTATCTCATTGTAAGGTCTGTCCGACCCCTCGTCCTGGGTTCTCTGTAGTAAATGACGAAATTTTTATATCTAAGTTTTCTTATAAAATCATTCATTTTACTCACCAGCTCCTCCCCCATACTTGGTTCCGTGTCTTTTCGGACCTCCTTTTGAAATTTTGTTTCTGGCAAGGATGCTGCACTTCCTGTTTCCGCTTTCTTCTCAATTTCAGTGGTATCCCTTGGTACTACCTCATCCGTGTCTTGCTCCAAAACTTTCGTCGTACCATCCCCGGCATCTTCCCTTTCGAGCTCTAGGGGTGTATCGACCGCGTCTTCGAATGGGGTTTCAGAGGCTACGTCTGACGGAAATTCAGGTTCTGGGGTCGTAACTGGGGTCATAGGAATCGTGGTGGTTTCAGGTATTGGCAAAAGTGCAGCAGCGCTTTCCACTTGAGACTTTATATTTTTTATTACTCCATCCGACGTAACCGCCTCTTGGACTTCCGGAAGATCAACGACCGGTCTGGCCGTTGGCTCTGCTACGGTTTCACCTGAAAATCCTTCCTCCGTAATATCTACCCGTTTTACCGTGTCGCGTTCAATCTCGGTATCATCACTGTCCCTTTTTGAAATCTGGAAAACGTAGGTAACACCGCGATAAAGTATAATTCAATATACACGACTGCCGGAATTTGCCAGAATTCTCCTTTTCTCACCGAGCTCTGCCTATACATAATAGGGACGTGGGACGGGAATGTGGATGAGGATATATACTATACGCCTAAATACACAAAATTTGGTGACCGCTATATATATATATATATATATACATATAATATACGGTAACCCATTCGTAAGCTCCTGTCACGAATCCCATCAAGACTTATAATCAAACTGGATTATAATGGTTTTTGGTTCAGTTGACACACGTTTATAATAAACATGAATATCTTACCCCAAGATATAATCTCATTCTCTCCACCATTTGAGACGCTTCCGTCGCTTGGCTCGAGTAGTCCGGACATTTCAAGCAGTCCGGGAAGCGATAACTTCATTACTCCCTTGTTAACGTTCGGTCATAACTAGATTTCGCGAAGAGGCACAGTCGGTACCTTCAATTCCCGATCTCTGGCTTTACCTTCCCTTGAATCGTATCACGCGTGCTCTTGACTATATGTCACTTACCGATGTTACATCGTTTTTCCTGGGGCTCCCGTCGTGCGAGGATTTCAAGTTGTCCCGAGTCAAAACGACCTCATCACTCGGCACGTCCGTCAACCCCGCTTTTGAGGTGGCAGTACTTCCGGTACTCTCGACGGGTACGTCGAGATATTCCATTTTGAGCAGAATTTCATCCGTTACTTCATCCTTAACTTCAGGTTTCAATTCTTCGGTCAAACCCTTCGCCGCACCTTCTTCCCGGACCCTTGATATATCTGGTTCGATTTTGACCTTTACGGGTTCACTGATTGCCGGTATGAACTCTGCACGCTTCGATGAGGTCGCTGCTTTTGGTATCGGCTGAGGTCTGATTGGTTCTGTAAATTCTGTTTCCTTGGTTTTAGGAGGTTCGTCGCATTGAATATCCGGAGGACAGGCGACGTTCTCTTCCAAGGGTATCCCGATCGGGGATAAGACTTCGTCGTTGCATATGAAGTCTGGTGCGCAGGCGCCGTAATCATCCGAATACAGGTCGATTAGTAATTGGGCGTTATCAATGCCTTCTTGGTCAACAGTGCCAGCCGCGTCGGTTACTTTTGCGTAATCGTTAGGTCTGCCGCTGGCGATGTCCTTTGGTGCTCGGGATTTTACGCTGTCCTGCTGAGAAAAATCCCCATCTTTTTGTATCGCGATGTCACTTGATGTAACGTGACTCGTGTCGCGTCCGCTGAGTTGATCAGCCTGGTTTGGTTTGACTGTGACCTTTTTGTTGGAGACTCTGATGAGGTCTGCTTCGGATACTGTAGATTTGTCAGTCTGATCCGGTACAGCATTAACGTATTTACTTGACGTATGGAGAAGATCGTCCGTGTCTGGTGTATCCTTGTCCCTCTGTTGAGGTTTAACATTGACCTCTTTAGATATCGATTTTATGAAATCACCCGTGTCTACGTCTTTATCAAGCTGATCTGTTCCAGCAGTGATATCTCTGTTGATGGTCCCAGCGTAATCATCCTCGCGCCCACTTGCCACCTCATGCCCTTGGGCTTCCTTACATTTCTTGATCTCGCTGTGAGCAGCGCTCAATTGTTTTCTCATCCTTTCCAATTCATCTTCCAGCTGGCAGGTGCGTCCCGCAAGCTCTTGATTGGCAATGATCTTCGCTTCGAGCTGTTCGTGCAGACTGTCGATGCTGCTCTCGGCGTCTCCCTTCACCTTGGCCCATAGCACATCAGCCTCTTCCAGGGTCTTCATGTACGCATACTCTCGTCTCTCAAGTTCCTCTATCTGCCTCTTAAGATCCAGTTCCGTTTCGGCGAGTTCCTGAAGTCTGCTCAGGCACTCGAGATCGGTTGATCTTATGGAGGTCGCACTGCCGATTCTCTTTAGCCAAACTTCACGGCATTTTATCTCGCCGCACTCGCCCTCCGTGCACCCCACCTCATCGCCCTTTGCTTTTTCCAACGCCTCTCGGGCTTCCCTTGCTTCCTCTTCCAGTCTCGCTACTTCCTTCTTACGGTCCTCCTGGGCCTTTCTCGCCTCCTCGATCTTCCGCTTTTTATCCTCCAGGGCCGCCTCCTTCTGGGCCCATAACGCTCGCGCTTCCTCTGCTCGTCGCTGGGCCTGCTTCCTTTCCGCTTCCACCTCGCGCACGCGGCAGTCGTAATGCTGACTCGGGGTGCTTGGAAAAATCTTTCTCTCCTCTATGGGACCCTTGAATTGCTTCTCGATGACTCGCTGTATACTGGAGATCGGAGCACCTTGGCTCATTCGCCATATGTTCCACACCGTCACGGCTGGCACGGAACATTCGAGGATTTCTAGACGCTTGCGCAAGTCGCTTTCTCTTCTTTCTAATTGGTCGTTGCGCGACTCGTGCTTTCCTATCATTTCGCGAAAATGCTTTTGGCAACGTCGCGTATCGCGGGAACGATTTCGACATCTGCTTCTGGACCTCGACGATGTTTCAGATTTTATGACATTTTCCTCTTTTATCTTCTCACGGACTTCGACCTTCTTGATTTCGATGAATTTTGAATTTTTCGAAGATTGCGATACCTTGGTCGATGCTGAATTTGTTGGGGTAAATTCTACCGTATTTTTCGTTATCTCTACTGATTCTGATTGTACTGGCTCCGATGGCTCGAGTACTGCTGATTTCTCATCGTTGCCAGATCTTTCTTCCTCTTCGTCCATTCTTCAAGGTTCGATCGTAATATCCTTGTCGGCAACGCCCAAATCAGTTTACGTATATAATCATTTCATCGTGATAAGAAATTTTCAATAATTAATTTTATATTTAAAAAATGATCTGAAATCTATCGCAGCACGTTTCTAACCAATTTTTGACAACTGAAATATTTGACATTTTCGAATTTCAAAAGATAACGTTACGTCTGAACGTGTCTACGCGGATGCGCAAATCGTTTCACGTCGTACCGCACAAATAAATTCGCAACGCGGAAACGACTATTGCCGCAGTTTCCGTATAATTCATCACTTTAGTCATTCTCCAATTTTTTTCTCCTCGCCAGCACTTATTCACCAGTCCAGTTTTTAACAGTTTGAAATTTACATACATTTTCAGACAACGATTGTCATTCGTCGTACAAGTTCCTTGATTTTTGTACGTGAACATTCAGAGATACTGGCGCGCATTGAAGATGGTCTCAGATAATATTGAGACAATGACCGACAGACTGACAGTTACCTACTGAGTCAACGAGATAGAACATTGTTATTGTTCTCGGCGAATCTTTTGTTACGCCATTTGATCTCGTGGCAGCCCAGCCGGTATGGTTTTGCGCTGTTTACCGGTTAGCCAAGTTACCGGTCGGATGAGAACAAGAATTAAAAAAAATTCAAGATAGACTTTTGGTATACTTGGAAAGAATTTTCGACGCGGAAATTTCCAAAAGCTTATTCGGACACTGCGAACGTATGAATTTTTTTTACATACATTACAGGTGCAATTTACGCGAAAAATAAGAATTCGCAAACTTTGACTGCCCATATATATTTTTCTCTAATTATTTACTCGCTCTTGTTATTTTTCATTTATTGTCAATTGTTCGATAGAAACGCTCGCGAATTTTGGGCCAGCGTCACGTGTGTCCTCGACTAGCAAATTAATGCGGTATTTCGGTTTTTCCATTATCGCACATTCTTTAAAGGTAACAGGAAGTTCTAGTCGTATCGTCAGACAAGTTCTTCCGGTTTGTAGCTCAAAGTTCAAGTTACCTCTTTTATATACTGCACACAGTGACATCGATAGCCGTCGTCTACGTGTATCTATACAGATTCTCAGACGAATCACATAAAAGGGATCTGACTGTCTTATTTTCATCTAGTAATTTCGCGAGTTAATCACGGAAGCGCGAATCTTGGTATCCTTTGAGAATTCGCAACACAATTATTGTTCGGTTGGGCAAATAAAAAACAGACTAGAACCAAGATGCGTCTGGGTCGAAAAATTTCACTAGGAGTATGAAGCTGCAAATAAATACTGGGCACTGGAAATATAATCTGTGTTTTGCAAATACTTAGAGGCACAAAAATTATCTGGATTCAGACCAGACCATTCTCCGTGGTAAAGTAGATCGAGTGAGGAGTTTGAAGTTTAATGATCTTCAGTTCGCTTAACACTGAACACAAAGCGACTAAGTTCGCTGAATTTAATTTAAGGTCCATCCGGCGTCCATTAGATATCCCTGAGAGTTTGTACCCTTAAACTCGAAGAAAAGCCCTTCAGAACCCTCGGCAAATTTTCCGACATACTCACTACAGCCTCTTAGTTGTACCAATTAAGCGATCTGCCATTTTTGTTGTCTGTCTCAGTCCTAATTAATACGGACTGCATCTGAAAAAATGGCATCAGTGTAACTCGAAGAGATCCTTTTACTCCTCTTCCATATCCCATTCGACGTGCGTATCGTCTACCTGGTGAAAAGGCGGCCGGCGCGCACCCTCGACCTCCACTTTCTCCACGTTGCCAGAGCCTTGCCTCCCCTTCAGGAATCAATAGTTTCCGAGTAGAAAGTTTTTCTCGAGCTCAATGCCTGATGAGAACTTTCTTAGGGCATGTGCCACCATGTGGATACATATGTATTCATCGTGCAATCAGGTCCTTCATCCTGATATTTGTTCAACCAGGAAGCAAATATACAATCAGCGCGATAACTTTTGGTAGAAATTTTATTTTCAGGAAATAACAAATTTAATTTCATGATGTATTTCGATATTTCGTTATTTCCCGTAACTTGGACTTTTTCACTGTAATAAGGGTTACCTAATTGCTAATTATTAATCGATCACACCAGGCGTCAAGTAAATTTTTAAAAGTCAGCCACTTTACGAACTCCTCCAAAAAAGTAATCAAATCGTCATTACATGTCGCCTCAGAAATTCACTCCTTCATTTCGTATTCATAAAATGAAGCCTTATCCAAGGGTAGGTTTCATTAAAGAGTTTTTAAAATTCAAGGTCATAAAAGACATCATCTACTCGCTATAATCGTCATTCGTCGCACGCAGCTCCTCGAATTAAAGATATTTTAATTGATATTATATAAATATTAAGCGACCATGCTGCTGCGACGTAACGGGAGACATGATAACAAACAGGTAGAGCTGGTACAGAAAATCTTTTAGACTCCATTCATATCAAATAGGTAGGTGGGTAATGAGATTTTCGAAATTCACTCGGGATGACAGTAAAAGCCTAGACTGCATGAAATACGGTCTGACTGGACACTGAAAGTACCTACTGGCTAATATTATTTCCTCTTCAGTTTCATACGTATAATACGTCTACCCTTTGACTGTACTCCAGACTCCAGAAACCATACAGCCGCAGGTAGTAAATTTTTTTTTCTCTCTTTGAAAATTATCACATGCATTCTATCTCGTTCTTCTCCCTCCCTCCCCTCCACTCACCAAACAATTCTACGAGCCGGGCACAGTGGGGAAAATTAATATTTAATCCGCAGGATGTAGCAGCACTCTGGATTTTCTACTGGACTAAGTATTTAGACCCTGAAGCGGGGGTTGTTTTTCAGATTATCTCTTTGGGTTAGCTGCGGCCTCCCAATACGCCGCGCTTACGTATACATACAAGGTTTAACGCTATCATGTTCATCACACTTGAGACGTATCTCGAGAATTTACCAGTTTTAATCCCAAAGGACCAACTCTATCTTGCTCCTTTAGATATTGTTCTCGCGTGCCTCGCTCTATTTTATTGTCACAATTAGGTATCCTTTGTACGCGAGACCACGTGTCATTGTATACAGTAAGGGACGTCATAACATTCGGTACAGTCACAGTTCGTTCGGGACACCCGCGGTTCACGCTAGTCCATTCAGATAAATCTTGTAGCCCGAGGATGGAGGCTGGATGTCTCTTACACGTGAATTTTGAGTTTTACCGTTTTTTCATCTCTCGTCCCTTTCTTTTTTGAATCTCCTCTATTTTCATCCTTTCTCTATTTGTTCCGCAGCGAGTTTACAATAACTTCAAGACCTCTTATTGGTCTCGGTAGACCGCGCTTTAGAATATTGAATACGATTTCGTTTTACGAGCGTCGATACGAAGTGGGCGTCGGGACGTCGACGTCGTACGCCAACGGAATTTTCGTGCTCATCGCATCACACTTTAAAACTCCGGCTGTTTCTTATTCTCTCGATAAAACCTAGTTTTATCGTTTACGTGGTTGCTCCTTTCTCTGTTACGTTGTGAATACACCTTAAGGTATCCGAGTATGTCGGGCTTTTCCTATTGCCGATTACGGTAAGACAATATGGGGTAAGAGACACTTCGAAACGGTCTGTGGAATTTTGTGAGACAATTTTCTTCAAATGAAAACAATCTTGTTGCAAACTTCACGCCGAGACTGTAGGAGTGGTATTTCTGAAGTAATAAAATTTCCCCAATGCTGGGACTAAACTCGTACCTGTGCTAGGTTACTTATTAATAAGCCTCAGGCGAAATCCACTGTATCGACCCTTGGAGTATACATGTTTGAGTTTACGTGTGAAACTTGTCTAAAATTTCAATTAGCGCTTATAACCAGACGTGTTTCAAGTCTTGGAGGTGTTTTGGAAAGTAGGGAAAGATTGTGGGGCCTCGAAGAAAAAAACGGAGGGGAAGGCACTTGTAGGAAGCATGTCTATAATCAGATTGGATTTTACTGAATAATATGAAATATTTATAGCGATGATTCAAGGGTTGAAATTCGTCCGGAATCTTTCAAGATTTTTTATCATTTAATGGCTGATAGACAATAGTTGACTCTATGATTTAGTTTCAATGTTAACCTATCGTCAATGTATCTGCTTGTCGCAGGAGGACTGTCGTGGCTATTGGTACGGTTATATATTTATTATAGACTAAGGTCGGGTTAGTAATTTTCCAAGTGATACAAGTACTCGCTATTTTATGCATTCAGTCTCAGCGTATCAAAATCAATAAAGCTCGCGAAGGAAGGCGTGGTATAATACCCTATGCTTTCAGCGCTGTAACTTATTTCATGGTTTGGTAGAGAATTTTTTTTTCTCTTTCAATTCAGTAAAAAGCACGTCCTGCCACTTTTACGTATGTCGGTTTTTATACGTTGCAAATAATAGGAACTCCGGTGAAGATTTCGTCGACGCTTTTATAATTAATTGCGACGCTGCCTGCTGCCGGTTGGCTGGTGAATAAGGGTTGGTATTTATGTTCATTGAATGACGTGTATATAATATGGGAAACTATTATACGCGATCGTCACAGCTCTTGCAAATAATATTTTCTCTTGTACGTAGCATAATACTTGCGAATCGAGAATCGCAACTCTATGAAAAATTAACTCGCGAATTCTAAGGCAATTCACGCAACGTTTATATGCTAAACAGGAGTCTGATGTGCGCGTTGGTTGGATTAGCATAGGTGTGTTTCAAGTGTTTCAACATACGTTTTCGTATTTCAACACGGCCTATGTCATCTGATAGAAGGTAGAGATTAAAATTGCAATGCAAATCATTTTTATGCGCGAAGGTTGCAGAATTGCGATTACAGGTGAGATCGAAGATACGGACAAAATTTATCGAAGGACTAACGCGAAATCGATGAAAATTCGCTGTCGGGACGCTTTAAAATCTGGGGACAGTGATATCTGGAAAAAATTGTATAAATTCCCACTTTTCGTTCAATCCATCCGAGGATTGTCAATTTACTTATGATATCGTGGATACCGCGAGAAACGTGTTCGTTATTTCGCTATGTAAAAATTTGCAAAATCTGTTTGACTTTCTTGCAAAACTTTACATCGTTTACATACTGGATGCATGTTTTGCTTCTCGATGGTGCTGTCGTTATTTCCACTTTTCACGAAAATTTTACGATCGACGTAAAATCCACGTTTTAACATTTATTTCGTGTTAACCCCCTTAAGATATGTAGGTTAGCCGTGACGTCATGCGTCGCCTTGTGACGCGGGTTCCGTTAAAATATGCATCAGGCTCTCCCGACTGTCGTTCGCAATTTCGACTTTCGAGCTTTTCGCGGTCATTGACATTGCCATAATGGCCGAGCTTATACGCTTCTTAAGCATTGACAATAGCGGCCTTTCACCCTCCAAATCCGTGTATTGGAGCATATTGTCCGGCAACCCCTATTGCGTGGGTGATGGTTCACATATTTTTTTTGTCACGTTTAACTTTTATCATACTCATCTCCCAAGGGTGCGACCATCAATATGGCCATATAAGTTGTCTTTTCACTGTCGGACTGTCCGAACACTGACGCGTGCAAATTTCTTTCGAGCACGACATTAAAGCTTTCCAAGTGTTTAAGGACAGTATTTTTCATGACCTTTTGCAAAATTAGAAATACTCTTGGACCATCCGGAATGTTGACGACGTACCAAAGTTGTGGAAGATCACCACCCACCCTCGTTCCTAGATTTTGGCTTGACGCTGTTACGCTGAATTCTCTGAAAAAATGTACAATCGAGTGTAATCAGATCTTTTCTTTTGATCCTTGAGAAAACTGTCGTTTCGCAATCCCTAACGCTCTCCAGCAATAACGTAGTAGCGAATTAATCGATTTGTAGCTTTGTTCTCAGGCAACCAACGAAAGCTTTGTCTTTGAAGTTTGGACCAGGTAAACAAGTAAAGTTCGTTGACTTATTTCTTTGCTGATGAGCTTATCGGCTTAGTGACACGGAATTGTTATTGATTTCGATGAAGTAGGGTGATCCTTGTGTAAGTAGAGGGATGATTTTCTGCTTCCTATATAATGTTGACGTAATTTAAATATTTTAACTGGACAGAGCTCAGTACTTCCGCAAGAGTGGCGCACGGTACTCCAGGGTAAAACTTTGCGTTAGCCAGCGACTTAATCTCACTCTGATCTCAGCTTGGCACACCATCCGGTGTAACGTCCGTAGTTTTCGGGTGAAGCCAATTTTCCTAAAATTTCGTACTATCGTTCCAATGTTAATTCTATTGCGTTACCGATCCATATGGACCTCTGGGGAAGAATTTTGTGCTTACGCAGTTTGAAAAAAATTGTAATCTTCATTTTCCAAGAAATCGCCGACGCTGTAACAGGTAAGTAGGTCGTGGTTCGTTATAAAGGGTAAAAAGCTAAAAAATGATTTTTAACTCCTTCCTGAATCAGGATGTTGATCTTGAACGTTTACCGGAAGACGTTCCTAGGACGTCCCAGTTCTGTCGTCACTACGTCACGGCTAATGTTTATCCTATGACGTCATTTACCTTCAACGAGAACTCGGTGGTGAAGGGTCATAGCGGGTAAGGGCAGTGTGAAGAAGACGGTGAGGTGGAAGTTGGTTGCCATGGTAACTGAGGGTTTGGGAGTTTGGGGGATCGATGCGCAGGGGCGTATCAGCAGGTGGCGGCATCCAGGGGGTCGCGTCCAACAAGTGGGGCTCCAAGGGGTGTCTGCTGTGGCTGCAAGATTGTTGATACGAGAGGGTTGCTCTTCCCCTAACGTGTCGGATTGGCTTTGAGATGTCAGTGGATGCCTTCTTGTTTTTTGAAAAATTTGATCGGCATTAATAATAAAATTCCAAAGTAACGTAAGGTCAACATTAAAAAAAAATTTTTTCTCCGATGGGAGAGATTGCCTTATAAGAAATTGAAATCTTTTCATTTTTAAGGTAAAAACATTGACCGAATTCCACGTGACAAAAATGTCAATTAATTTTATCGAATATATCGTTTAGTTTCACGGTTTGGATGAAAAAAATTAATTTTTAATAACTCCATTAACGTGGAATCGTATATTTTTCGGTTATCAGAAAATTACATCGTATCCATAAAATCGTGAAGGGGTAACAGACGTGTTCTTTTATTATTTATGAAATATTTATACCACCCTTCCTCTTTGCTGGGTTTTAGTAGATAATACAGTGATAGATACAGTGATAAAGTAAGGGTGAAGGCTGGAACAATTTTTAACATGCAATAACCATATTTTCCATTGCGTAATGATCGAACGAAGGGGTTGAAACCTCACTGGAGGATACGAAGTGTTGTTCACGAAAAGTGTACAAAAAATTTATACACGAAAATGAGGCTTCAGTATCAGGCACTAAAACCCTAAAATCTAAACATTAAATCACCTAATTGTACGACAGCGTGAAGACACGTGAAGATTATAGTAATAATTCACAGTATCAACGATTATAAATCGTTATTCTTAACGCATAAATTAGTATATCTCTGGATCGTTATAATACACTATGGTATTCCGTGATATTCGGCAAAACTCAATTTTCTTCGGTGTAGACATAAATTCGCAGTGCAAATTTTAAGATCAAATTAAATTGCGCAAACCGTATTTTTGGAATTCTCAATTTTTTTTTTTTTAATCACCAGGTCTTCGATGCTGGTTCGTTCAACTGCAAAGAAACTGTTTACGTGAATTCAAATAATCAGAGCGTGGTTATTTCGGGTGGTATGTAGCCTGGCTGCTACTAGTAGCTACGTACCTACGTGGATCCGACTGCGTTTTGCATGCATGAACTAAACCGAAATGCACTCTCTAAATAATCGTACAGCACCAAGTGCTCGGGCTCGAAGCTTTAAAAGCTTGAAAAAAAATAATAACAATCGTAAAAGACTTACAGCTTTTGAGGCCGATAGCTCAAGGATCATTATCATACGTGCCCATTACTCTTAGCCCAGTATCCTGCCACTGTGAGTTCTGAAATTAATTAGATAAAAGCTGCTAGAAAATTGAGTAAAAAGCTTCTGTCCGATCCTTCGCTCTTTGCGATTCACTTTTCTACGTCAGTTCCATTCGTTTCTGTTACTACCTTTTTTTTATCATGCAGTTGCTGCACAGTAACCGGCACTGAAGTTAAATGAAAACCAGCAATTCTGCAATCAGCAACCCACAGATTAGGTATACCTATATCCATTCCCTTGAAATGTTTTTTCGCTCTAATTTTATCAATGCAATTTTGAACTTGCAATCTCGTAACTGTATGTATGCTTGGAATCAGGCTCGAGTTGCAGTTTTGTCTCGAGTATTTAGCATGGGTATCGACACGGTCAGAACATTAACCGGGCTGGACAATAGATATTCGGTTGCGTGTAGACCTCGTGACCTTGAACTCTTAACCCGCATTCTATTAGGCCGGATCGTTACACGATAACTAGTACCATCCCATACGGAAGTGTCTTTAACGGAAGAAGGCAAAATAAAAAGAATTATGTCGTGTCGTTTATAATTTTGTAAAAATAATTATGTCGTCATCTTATGCTAGTTAACCCTGTACGATTTAATTTTTTTCCCCACCACCCCTTCCGATGGGGTAAATTTTATGAGATTTTTTTTGCAAGCTTATTCAACCTCGATCAATGTCTTAACCTGCTACACTACCTACAGCGGAAACTAGTAACAGTTATCCGTGTACAGGTTTCTCGGGCGCTTCTTCCTAGTACGTAAGTACTCGCTTTATCGATCCAACATGATTCTCCGTCGGGAAGATGAAGAAGAAAAAGGGAAACGTATTATGAAGTTCTTTCGGGACGTTATTCATGAGCGGAAGTTTTTAATAGTCCGCTACGTATTTTTCCTCAGTCTTTGTATTCATTCGCAAAATTTACGTTCGGACAGTCCGTGAAAAAATTTTCGAAAATTTTATCAAAGCTTTTCGAAATTTCTTTACGTTTTGCTCGAAATTTTAATCGATCGTACGCTTACTTCTCTTAGCGTTACTCGGCGTATTATGTTGCCGAAATAATCAACCATGAATTTACGACGGATTTTCATAATTGTTACGTAATTCGTACGACAAGCTTAATGATTTTCGTAAAGATTATTGTACCAGACATTATTGGCAGATACGTCAAAAACGCACGGAACATAATATGGCAGTTATCATAGTTTTTTATTTAATTTCGTCAGTGGGTAATTTTAATGTTTATCCAATCAGCCTGATAGTAGGTACTGCTTTATATTATCGGACAGATATACCGAATTCATATGATAAAATACAATGATCGCATATAGATTCTGTTAGACACGTAAATTCTGATGTAGGATCGTAGGACATGAAGAAATTGCATCAAACTTGACGTAAAACTCTCTCGTAATCCCATGTTAAGTGTCTTAATAATAACGTCGTTATACATCCAATGAAATGAAGTATAATAAATGTCAGACGTACGTTAAAAGCGATACGCATCGACGAATTTCTCTCTGCGATGAACATTTTATGCGTCTGATGTCTATCGTAACGTAACTACTAGCAGCCTCGAGTAGTGTACATATAGTCCCGATGCCTTAGACGTTGTTTGGATAGGAATGGCGTCATTTTTAAAAAAACATGCATCTCGCTTAGAAATTCCCTAGGGATAGGAGACACGTGGAGGAAAAGATCTAGCCGCCTGTTATGCTCTCGCGAGTTACACTTCACCGAGTGCCGTATACAATAACTACGCGCGAGAAATCTCATAAAGCGTGAATTTACATCCGTGACGTGTAGAAATTTCTGCAAGTTCTTTCAGCGAGTTCTCTTTGAACTCGAGTGCATATGCATCGTGTACGAGGCTCAGAAGAAACTTGGCGCACATAGCCAAGGGTTTGAAGAGCGGGAAGAAAGCGTAAATTCAAAATAGTTTTTTTTTCGGATTCTTATCTTGTCGCGAACAAAAGGGAAGAATTTTTTTTTATTATAAATCATAAAATCATAATGCTCGTTATTTTTGCGCGAACAGCGCTCGCTGCTTGGAATTTATTGAAACGTCGAGTTACTTTCTGATAACGAATGTTCCACATAATTAAAATAGTTTCAATGCGCTACAGTCGTGTAAACGTGCGGCGAGCTTTGTGAATGATCGGCGGACATGTTTAATGCTGGGAAAACACAGGAAAGCTATTGTATCGCGTGGTGCATTGTGTGCTAAAAGAGTCGTTGCTGTGTATGTAAACTATAGCTATAGCGATGCATAGCAGTGAAGATTAGAACAGGACGCGTAGGCTGTGTCAATAAAGTTCTGTTTACGGACGAGGGTATTTGATTAGCTTGAAGGAATTATAATTGACAAATAAATACATTTTCTGGCCGATGATTCACGTGCGGTACCATGGGTGAGTCTGGATGGAATTTTGAAAAATAAAAACCGTGAATTTGGCAAAAATTTATATACATAAAACATACGTAAAGCGTAGGATTTTTTAAGATTGTTCCGAGCCACAAAGGGGTTTTGCCGGCAGACTAGGGGATGCATGGCAGTAACGTATCACTGTCCACTTTGATAAAACAGACGCATAAAGATACGTAAATATGTAAAAGCTTCTTCTTTTCTGGTACAGTCGTGCTACATTTTACCAGGATTATAACGCGACATTCTGGTAAATGTAAGAAGACTATGCGTGTTGAGTCACCATGTATCGTACGTTAGCATTAGACACGTCGTCAGAACTTGCCTAAAATGGATGATGCACTCTGTTAGCACAGCCACGTAGAGGTTCAACGTGGGAGACATAACACGTGGAAAGTTATATTCACGATAAAGCTGAACATAAAGGGCGACTACCGTAAGAACGAAGTTGCGAGTCTAGTATAGCCTTGATAAGTGTTCGTACTGAGTATAGAGGCCTTAAGATCTAGGGATAGTTTGTTGGGATGGACGGCGTAACACGCTTGATATTGAGCCCTTGCATGATTATCGGGTAGGAAGATTGGGGATTATAAGTATCAAGGGTTGCGAATGAAATCAGGCGAAAAAAGGGGTTGTTGAAGGAAACGTATAAAGGGGGGTAAGAGGAATGAAAAATATTCTTATGAAATCTCGTTACTTGTTCAATATCGAAAATGCTATATATGTATAGGGTGTTAAAGTATGAAATTCGTCGACCTGTTCAGGTTGGAAAATTGTCGCGCCAGTAAGGTGAAATACGTGCAATTCACTGTAAGGGTGGGTCGAACCCCTGATACGAGCGTGTATATTGAGTGATAGGGGTGGACGCTCTCTTCTCACTTTTGGGGGTAGAATCAACAATATTGATAGATATTTACTCAAGCGCCCCGAACGCGTCACGTCGAGACCCTTCGCAACCTCAAAATAAATTCCCTTGCCATTCGCGATACGTGTGGCCAATGAGATTTCGTATTTTGCCAAGCGTCTGAGGTTCCTTTCGCGTCTACGGCTAAGAAGCCATACGAAACGGTGCCAACTAATAAGAGAAGTTATAATTGAACGGACAAACCTGCTCGTGTCGTCTCCTCGTTAATATTCGTTCCTTGATCCAGCTTAAACCTCTGAACACTTAAATAAATATGTATACATATATATATATATATATATATATATATATATATACGATTGGTACTGCTACTTAGATCAAACTTAATGCTTCTGTTTTCTCAGTCACGAATAACGTACCGAGAGCAGGCACCTTGCCTTCTATGGTATGCATCTGGTTCATCAGGTACCCAGACTAAGTAGGATCAAGTCCAGGAAAAAATCCTGTTCAGGATCTTATCGACACGAAACAGTTTCCCAAAGATTAATTCCGCCATACTCACAATCGGTATGGGCCCCTTCCACTTCCTGGCTAACGTAAGAGCCAATCGATGCGGCCCGAGAAGTTACCAGCCGGCGAAGAGAGAGATCGAAGTGCCGGTGGACCGGAAGTTTCAAGGGACCAGGAAGTTCGGTCATTTCTGACGATGAAATTCGTCGAATGATCAGTAAGGGCTTTTCTTGGCTTTTCCTTCGTCTCGAGGTAAATTTGAGAAATTTTTTTTGGTCACCCAACCTAACCTGATATAGATACCTTTGTGGATTGGGGAGAGTGGAGGGGAGGTCTGTCTGAAGTTTTTCTGCAAATTCGAATATTCAGCAAATTTCCTTATCGGTCATTTTAGAACAATGTTTTTTTTTCTGTTCTGTTACGATATTTGAAATTACAACTTTTGGCGGGAAAATTGAATTTTGAATTCTTAAGTAATTATAGGGTCTCCCCCTTTCAACGAGAGTAATCCGGACTTGCATCGAAAGACTTTTCATCGATCTGCATGTGTTGGGAATGTTAAAATTCTTCCTTGAGAGACATCGCTACGGGGCTTTAGAATATTCTTTTAAACAAGCTTTGTTCTTTCATCCCGATAATTAACATACAGACGAGCGTTCCACTTTCGTTCTATTAATATAAGAGAAAATTTCTCGGTCCGGGCGCGGCCCTTACGAGATAAAGTCCATGGAAGCACGTGAGCATTAATTAATTAAATTATATTGCGCGCTTAACCGATAATGTACCACAAATCTTGCTAATACCTACATGCTCCAGATTTTGATTTGTTAATCGACCGGTTAACAATGCGGACGGACGATACGGTTAAATTTACCGTACGAAATACGAAACACGGAACACACTAGGAGCATGACAATGGACCGTATGAACGTCAGTATGAAATTATAATTTTTCATTGTCCTTTATCGCAATGGTACTTCAATGTCTAAATGCAACTTATATGTATAACTGAATATTGAAACCACATAATTTGTATCTGCGGATGATAATTGTCATTTTACTCGATTAAATTTTTTTCTTAATACTAATATCAATTTGGGCTGTCTCTCAGTTTTAAATTTACCCGTGTCCACTTGCAATCTTGAACTTGTATACGAGCTATTAAACTTTCATGTACTTGGACGATGAGTTCACTTGGGTTTGTAGTTGCGCAACTACCTGGACAAACTTTGTTACTGTACGGAAGTTGTATAAGAACTGACATTGGTAAAAATTTACATACCATATTGTACGTTATGGTTGTTACCGTTGTAACCGAAGTCTGTAAATGGAACGTAGCCAGGGAAGGTCTTGCTATGGGTATCATTTTGAATCCCCGTGAATATATGGACAAGGCATATGTGATGTAGCAGTTATTACTGTGTTGGAGAATCAGTATAGGACCAATGCATGGTCCCCGTTTTGGGTCAAAATTCTGTTAGATCAGTGAAATAATCTTCCCTAGTACGGAGGTTTCTCGTTACATTTATGCGCCATGGTCGTGGCTGTCTGGACCGTTTGTGTAAACTTGGTTTCTCAGCTACTGATA
This sequence comes from Trachelus iudaicus, assembly GCA_030142595.1. NCBI lineage: Eukaryota > Metazoa > Arthropoda > Insecta > Hymenoptera > Cephidae > Trachelus > Trachelus iudaicus. The sequence goes on from JARQTH010000625.1 coordinate 231,873, forward strand.
CTTTTAAATTAAAGCCAGCTGGACTTCATTGTTGTGACTACGTTTCATGAAAATGAACCGTATTCCATGGTGTGGGAAATATCGAAGTTTCTATTGTATAGGGTTACGGTGCCATGGGCTGGTAGACGATTACTTCTCGATGCAGACAATAGACCCTTTGTAGGCATTATTTAAAAGAGATACTTCTGTTTGAATTGTTGAGAAACGGGAATTATATTTAATAGAGTAAGTTTTACTATAATGTAATTCCAGCTGGCACGCAGGTGCAATATGAAATATCCTGAGGCTCTGAACCGAACTGTTTGTTATAATTGAATTTTCCCGTTCTATGGATTCTAGAAAATGTTTCAAGTTTTTGTTCGGCTTTGTTTTTTGAAAATGATGTTATCAATTATATGAAGTTTAAATGTAATATATTCATATTCTTTATCAATGTGCTTCTAACAAAATTGTTTCTTTTTTTTAGGTAAGTCCGTACCTTATGCTGAGTATCCACAATACGTAAGTTATATATATATATTTTTTATTTGATATTATGTGTACGCTATTAGACGTTCGACTCTGTGGCAGTAAAATAATTCACCTTAAACGAAGTCACCTAATACGAGTATATCTGTGTACGCTATTCAGCATACTTGGACTGGGTAGCACACGATTATCATCCGCGATGGTTTACTACCTTACCGACAGCAGGCAAGATTGTTACCGAAAAAGCTCTTATCAATGTAATTACAAAAATGTATATTATCGACGGAGGGAAAGCTCTCACTCGAGGCAAATGATGATACCGTACTCCGATAGTCTTGACGTGATACAAGAGCTAAAGATACTGTAGACTTCTGTAACAGAACAGACGAAAGTGCCCTCTGGGAATTGAATTTTAAACTATGCTTATCTGTCGTATGAAAATATCATTTCCTACCATACCGACAATCTCGAATTCACAGTCAGAGTGCTTCATTCCTATCGTCGAAATATTTCACAAGGTACCTTTCGTAAATCGTTACTAAAATCTGAAGTTTCATGCAAAGCGATTCGACAGTTGGTACATGTGAACAAGTTTTAATAATTAATTTTATGCCTGTCGAAAGTGAATCAAGAGACTCGGTCGAGATTTCGCAACAAGTACAGGCAACCGGGCGATTTCATAGTGCACGGAGCAGTTTGCTCGTAAATCTTCAGAAAAATCCATGATATTTGATCAGGTATCCGCGAACCAGTGGATGAAGCTTAAAGGCAAAGCCGTGACCTGATTTGTACGAAGCACGGGTACCGTGTGACGCGAAGGGAGCTTTGCTGACGTAATCCCAGCCCCACTCAAACTCAGCATCAGCCAATCGAATCGTAGGTGCACCATTGTATGCACCGTTTTAGTATCGATGCACCAGTTTCAATTGTATATTCCCTAATATTATGCAATTTCATTGGAAGTTGATCCATAGTATTCTTTCCACGAATCATCGACGTCACACGATTTCAAGAAAACTTTAATCCCACCCTATGTACACGGTTTCTCGAAATCCTCAGGTTACGCGCTCCTATTCACCGCAGGATATCTCGAAGGATCTGATACCCTGTTGAATTCATATACCCAGTTCTAGGCATATTCCTACGAACTCTTGAACACTTGAAACTCGACAAAAGTTCATGAGGTACATTCACCAGAAGTACATAAAAAGATATTCCGCTGTTCAGGATCCATAGTCTTCAGTTATAAAACTCCGTACGCTACTGAAATATCGTATAAAATATTTCGCGGATATTTGAATTGTACCGTTTGCAGAAATGAAACATCAAATTCGCGTACCGAGTGCGGATACCGACGAGATCATCATAGATATCCAAATTGCTTCTCCCTGTTTCGATGGTAATTAATGTGACGTCACTTTTAGCAAGGATACCGGATATAGACATTTAGAGAATAATGAATATCTCAAAATTAGTATCGGATTAATTTCGGCAAAATCACGTGTCTCTCAAATTTATAACACAATTTATTAGCATACTCAGTCGTGACTCCTAATTAATTTTTTGGAATAAAAAAACGACTATTTTCATCACGTAACACTCCCATTAGTCGCATAAGACGGTTGAGATATATTGATATTCCTAAAAAACTTTCCAAACCATAATTCTAGATGTGTTAATGACCCGCTATGCGATATACACATGACCATGCGTCGTTTCCGAATTTGAATGATCCCGAGCGTCGTTCACGAGACGCTGAGGGACCTACTTTGAGATTCGTCGTGGGTGTGTATTTTTTTTCGTGACTCCTTTCGCTGTTACGTTTAATATTATTTTTACACGTGGCTTTGATTAGTATCACGAGCGTCGCACTGACAATGAGACTCAAAGTATATGATAATTTGATTCGTAAATTTTCTTACGTAATTTCCATTATACTTTTGCTGTCGCAGGTAATGCCTGGTAAATTTAACTTATTTTCCAAGTTCATTTACGATACACGATTTCTCGCACTAGAGCATATGTAACGAGACTATACTTACTATACAATACTATACTACCTATAGTAAAGCCTTGGCCCAGTGTCCAGAGAATCCTAACCCGTAACGTGACGTAGTTTTGCGTGCAGCTTATACTTACCCTTGCCAGCATATCTGATCTAATTGTGAGCTCGCCTTTACGATAGATAACACACTTGTTCCTTCAATGAATTCTGACGACGTTTTACGAAACTGTTCGATCGTCCAAAGATATTGTTACTCAGATTCGTAGTTGAAAACGTTGTTAAAAGATTTGTTTATGAGGATCGACAGTGAAATAGGCGATAAATGTAATTGTAAAATAGGCGCTCGTATTAAAATTCGATCTTAATGTACCTGGTGCTTATTTTAATTAAAATTAATAATATGGCTTTCTGCAGGGATAATGTTGCTGCATATTTCGAACCACGTCGAGAAAAACTGTGCAGAGTGTTAGTTGAAGTAGGATCGTTTGCCTTGAGGTTACACGCGCAATCTTATTGACTTATCAAAGGTATTGATTATAGGCAATGGGAGTGTCGACAGTTTATAGACACTGCGGTAGAGTAGGGAGCTTAATGGGTGCAGTTCATATATAGGTATTTGTTAAAAAAATACAAATTTATTTCTGAATATCCAATGTTCCTGTCATTTCGTTACAAAAAATTCCATGCTGTACTCATGGGGCTTATCAGGTACTGCTGCACGCGTTCAATTAGTATTTCACCAATTGTTAACGTAACCGGCACCGTGTGTGGGAATTCCGGTTCCGTAAGATGTTCCGAAGTCGATACCGTGGCCTGATCCATGGACGATGCCGTGGCCGGATCCAATATCCGATGCAAAGCCAGGGTGTCCCACAGATCCTGAGAAGGCACTGGCGTAGCCTCCGGCGGATGGGATAGAAACATCACCAATTCCAATTCCAGAACCTACAGGGATCCCGACTTGGGGAGCGGAAACTGCAACTGGTACCGAGTGGGCAACTGGAACCGGCACAGGCTGGGCAACTGGGACTGGCACTGGGTGAGGTACGCGAACTTCGACGGGTTGAGGAACTGGGACTGGGTAAGGTCTATCGATCTTGACGGGCACGTGCCGGGTGACTGGTACTGCTACCGGATGAGGCACTGGCACTGGGTAAGGACGGTCGACCTTAACCGGCACAGGGTGAGGCACGGGCACAGTGCGAGTAACCTCGACCGGAACTGGATGAGGAATCGGAACCGGAACTTGGATTTGACGGTGTACAGTGATTCCGGTAATGTGTTCGGAATGACCATTTGCGACGGCAGACGCACCGACAGACGCGGGTGATCCAATTCCTAATCCTACTCCACCGAATCCTCCATTAACACCGGATGAGTAGCCATAGTTTCCACCATAAGAAGATCCCACAGTGTATGCTACAGGAACGCCGGAACCGACTACTGAACCCACACCTACTCCACTGGGGTATCCGAAAGAGCTGGAACCGATTCCACCGATTCCACCGATTCCACCGATGCCATGGCCGATCCCACGTTTTTCCTGCTTCTTCACCGACTTCTTGTCACCGGCGAAAACGCTGGTAGCCAGCAGGCAGCAGATCTACAAAGATTCGTAATTTCTTTAATGTCTCACGTAACTATATTAGTAACGTGTAAATAATTTTTCTTTTTATTAACTTCTGGTAAACTTTCCAAGAGCTAAGCAAACGATTGACCATTCGCTTAATTTAAATTGCAACCAATGAGATACTTACTAGGAAGGTCCTCATGGTTCACTTGGGAGTCTTGACTTGAGAGTGCCATCCTTTGCTTTGCTCGCCGTTTTTATATCAAATCCCAATGCCTCGTCTGCCATTACTTTCACTGCAAGGCAGGTACACGCCCTGCTAAATCTCGTTGGTGGTTCCGTAGCTGGTCCATCCGATTTTTATATGACGTAACCGCGAACGCGAAAGGTGACCGGATCCCAACCGTATAATTGAGGGACGGACACTACGAGTCCAAGCGAAGATTCCACTAAATTCTTACCGGTCATGACAATCGGATGATTGGATTTTGCTTGACGCACTTCGTTAGGCACTTGGATTTACGTTGCAATTGATCGATACGAAATCACTCGTATAGGTATTGTCTCGCATTATCAATACGTATGTATTATGGAAGCTGCTGGCTGATTCAATTTCGCTCCATTATTGCGATTGTCTTTTCTCAGTTTCGAAACGCTTATTTTTTTAACTCAACAATAATTTACCTGCTAAAATTTTGTTGTTGAATTTTTTGCTTAGATTTTTTTAATACAATTTTCTGAATTTTTTTGAGAATTGATTAGTGTTGATTAATAATTTTTTTTTTCTTAAAATTGACATTAGGATCTTAACGTGTGAAGATACCTATACACTTTTTCGGTCGATCGAAATGCCTTTTATCTTAATCCAATACAATTTCGCGAAATTGTTCGACTTTAGCGTTACTTCGAGCGAGATAAGCATACACATCAAGAAGCATAGGACGAAATTACATTCATAATGTAAAGAGTGCCAAAGCTGCTTTTTGCGTTTGACCAAACTCTTTTTTAATGCTCTCAGAGAGAACATTAACGTTCGATATAGTTAACCCACAATGGCACTTCTCTATAGAATTTGCTCACGTAACTCTCATCTGATACTATTAATACGTATACCAACCTTCACTTTTGCAACAAATGTCATTTTCGATGCAATTCGCCATAAAGCCCGAAACGCTCGCGCAATAATCTTCTATGCTAATGTGACGAACGATGTTTCATTGTGCCAAATAATTTTTCAAAGATTTTTGCTATTTATAATAATTTTATCAGTAAATTATTAAGAACCGCAGATTTATCTAAAAAGCTGTTCCACAACTTTGCATATTTATATTTGCCATTCGATATACTTGAAAATTGACGATTCGTCGATATCATTCAACAGGATTACCCAAGATCTAAAATTCTCCAAATCGATCTTCCATTCATTCTGCAAATGATTAATCGTACAATAGACTTGATCGTTAATTCGATATCGGTAATGACCAATACGTAATAGCGTAAAGACGTACAATGCTGTTACTCAATACAGTGACTATCACTTCTGTATCACATGGTACAATGACCTATAGTCAGATTCTCATATGTAGAAAATATATTTATATAGTATATAATAAAATATACATATTCCTATTACACGAGGACTATGAATATTCTATTGCTAATATATCTCGATTATTCGATATATTAAGCATACGTTATTTAACTTTTAATCGCTGAGCATAATTTTTTAGTTCGTTTTGGCATTTCGTATAGGCATTACGATAGACGAAGCCAATGAACTTTATGTATAACTGGATGATATTTATACGGTTGAGAAAAAAAGAAGGAAAAAACGTTTTATTGCTATTGGAATTTTATTAAAAACTCGTCTGACATTTGCGTCTTCGATTCGTTAATAAAATAAATTTATGTTGTTCGATGGAAGCATTAGAATTTTTTTTATTTTTCTTAACATATTAAAGAATTTAAAATCGTTCTTCTCTACACGTGTAATCTTGACTTCCGTGTCGAAAGTAAAATTCCCTGACAATTAACATTGCTCTGCGATTGCTGTGTGTCCAAAGGCAACCAGCGTGTATTGCATGTTTTAAGGAAAAAAAAAAGTGTGGCGGCAAAATTAAAGGAGAATCGACTTATATGGGCATTTGTGGGACGACGGGTGTTTCTTGAAAGTACCAATTTTTTTCATTTTTCGCACAGACAAATGTCAAGAATAAAATGGAAACAGTAGCCATATAATTAAATGGAGATTTTTATCACAATTTAGGTTCGGTACTACTTATGTCTACCTTGTATAGGTGACAGATTAGGACACGTCAAAGAAATTTATACGAATCTGATGAAAGTCAAGAAAAATCCGAATTAACAAGGTAGGACTTCCACGTGGGCGACAATAAAGTTTAATTTATCGAAAAATATCCGGAAACGTCTCTATGCTAAGCACATGGACGAATCAATTAAGAGTATAACGGATATCCTCGGGGAGCTCAGGCGATCATCTAAGGTTGTCCTTACTACTGACAGGGCATTTGTTATCAGTAGGAATTCGTCAGTGCCAAATTTGATGGTTATCCATTTCACGAAGTTCGCAGATCGTCCAAGGTGCTCATTAGGGGACAAATTGGGAGTGATTTATCTCATGGTGAAAAACGAAAGTCACTCATCGCTTCCAATATTCATGAAAATAGTTACCAGGACTTCAGGACTCGTAAGATATTATAAACGGATCAATAAAGACTGTTTTAAATTAGTATCTTAATATTGCCTAGCTTTCACTGAAATGACCACCGCTAGAGGTATGAGATATTAGGTAGTCGAATATATTTTACGGTAAGCAGGAAGTCGATTATACAGTGTCAAGTGATATATTACAATACAAGCGCACGCGAAATTTCAGTAATGTGGCAATCCTTTAATTTTTATTAAAAACATTTTTTAAATAACCGAATCGTCGAAATATCGAGTTTGCGTCTTGATTTACTCTGGTCTTGGGTATCTGCTGAACGTTTTTTCTTTTTCCCAAAAAAATCATCCAAACATTTTTATCGTATCTTTCGCTTGCAATAACGACTCGCAGCAATTTTCAATGAGAAACTTTCGGACGACAAGGAGCCCAAGCACTTATTCTGATGAAAAATTCCAGAATCTTCTTATCTGCCCAGTCGCTATTTTAGAAAATTTTACCTTGAACGATTTCTTAACGTGTATAAATATTAAAAATTGTTAAAAAATGTATCTTCCCGAAACGTCCTGCCGTAATTATTACGGAATTCGACTTTAATTTCGTGCAGACGACGTTCTGTCACGCGAACGAATACATAGATGGTTTTTAGGTATGTTCCAAGAATCGTGTTTTACCACGTGTAACATGGATATATGTGTGTACATACACTAGTTACTAGTTCTTCATTTCCAGTCGGTAAGATAGATATCCTCTCAGAGAGATATTTATGTCTTTTAAGTTATCACGCGATATTACATCGTGACAAATGTTTTATTCGATTAAGACGCAGCTTCGCCTGTAATACCATCTCCTTAGAATTTTCCGTTCATAATACAATAACCCCCTCGCAACCCCTCACGTCCCTTAAATCCTGAAGACATTCGTTATGGAACGTACTTAATCATCCAAGACCTTTTCGCTTGTTCGCCGAATCCACAAGGGCGTCGCATTACAGTGAAGAGAATTATCCAATCACTTACGAATTTCATAATTTGTTTTTTACAATCTTACCCACTTTAAGAAATAAGAAAAATATAATCGTCTGACAATTTCACGTCTTAAATCAAATTTCAGGTACTTTTGATTAATGTACAATTACAAAAATTGTCCCGTGACTCTTTACTCTATGTATTATATGGCACGGTAATATTGGCGGGAATATTCAAACGCGCATCAGAAGTTATCAAGTGGGTTTCTGTATTCTAGTAGTAGGTACGGCCCTGAACGATTCAGTCAGGAAGTTGGAGCACTGTTTCTCTCGCGAAATATTAACTACTCTCTTGACTGACATTTTGGTGCGTGCGATCTTTTCCCTGGAAGGACTCCCTACCAGTTAGTGAACTACATTCCGAGCTAAAAGTAAGAGGCATGGAAGAAGCCGTTACCTAACAGGGATAAACGGCCGGGCGCAGCTTCTGGCATCGGTATACATATTCCATTGTTTTATCCTTTTTTTTTTCACGCAATAAGAGATCGGCTAACTGGTTGACGTTAAGAATACCTGAGCGGTAGTACAATAAAAAAAAATTATGCTGTGATACAATAGCACGGTATATTTATGTTACTGGCATTTTTTTTGGAAAAACGAAATTTTTACAGTTATGCTAATTCGTGCTATTTTTTCATCGCGAATAAGTACGTGCCTCGACTTATTGCATATCTGCTCGATATTTCATAGAAATTATATCTAGAGGAAGTAAAGTTTTTTCATGATGAATGTGCAAACTTGTCGTTTTCAAAAATAGTAACAAAAATGATTTGCTGACTTTTCGCATTCGACGAAATAAGTTTATGGCGAACTGATAATTATTGGATGTAAAATAGTGTCTTGGAAGTTTTTCAAAATATATTTTTGTACACGTAAATTGTTTTGGGTTTCCTTTTTTGGGGGGAAACTTTTTAATGTCTCGCTTTACTGAAACGACAGTTCAAAACACGCGTCGCTGTTTATGGACTCGATAATTACATCTGTTGTACATTTTTATTATAATTTGCGTAAATGATTCCTTACCTAACACTTGTCCAAGTGCCATCCCCATACATATTATCTTTAATACGTTAATTTTGATTAAGGAAATATTTAGTTCATTAAGCGTCATTAGCAATATAGAAATAAATTAATTTTATTGGGTTTCAATTACCCAAATGATGCTATTGTATTCCTGACTATAAAAACAGTAAAGTTTAGTGAAAGTCCAGAACACTTTAGATTCACCGACATTACTTCACATTGCATCTTTAATACTTGTGTTACCATTAAAGAAAAGCGCATTTGCTTTATTTATAAATATATTATACCATTTTTCACAGTACAGATCTCAGGAATTAAATTACAAAAATGACGTCACGGTCCCGTTACTCGTGTATTAAAAAAAATATATATATATATCGTTCTAACACGTGCATGGTAAGCTCGTAACAATTTGAAGGTCAAAACAGAAAAAATCGAAAGCAAAAAGGGATCTCCTTTGAAAAGAGATTTTTCAAACCACATGTTTCACGTCCTCAGGGATGAAAATTTCAACATGTAAAATAACCTGGGGAAATCATTAATTTTAATGTCTTGCCTGACAAGCAGATTGTACGACTGGAGGCAGCTATAGTAAACTATACGATAACACGTTACACGTATAATTTTCGATTATTTACTTAATCTTTATAGTTGTCCTGAAGCACACTCCTTGCATAAATTCCTTAAATATTAAATATTGCACTTGAATGTCTACGATATTATTTCAAATGAAATCTCCATTGTCAAAATTTGCAATAAAATATCTTATACTTTAGATACATTTACATTCAACAAGATGACGTCAGTTATCGATGACATCTTTAGGTGTCATTCTTAATGCTGAGATAGAAGCTTAAAGATATCCTAATGCTGATTCTAGAGAATTTTGCATAAAATCATGTACTTATATACAGCCGTACATTAAATTCGCATAATCATTCGCGATTCTTATCTCAATAAAAATCGGCGTTTTATTTCAACTAATTTGACTAAAGATTACTAGCCGGAGTCATTCGATCTCCGTCACGTTGTTTCCTTAGCAACCGCGAGAAATACAAGTATAACAGAATTATTCTGAGCTATTTACAAGCACCTGAGAGGATATTCACATAAGTTACTATGTACAAAGTAGATAATCCAAAGACCAATACACAATCATGCCTTCCCAGAATCTGATATGAGACTTTCGTGTCAGGTAACCACGAACTTTTAACGTCGTCCATAAATTCGTCAAATTTCCCGAAAGCTTCGCAAATCGCAATAAGAATCGAGACTGACATTTTTTATTGACTTTATTCCTTTTTTTTTGTCAGCAGCCAATCATTGGTCTCTGTAGATTTGAGAGATTCTAAGAAAGCAAATCAACGTTTCATAGGTAATAATAGACATGCAATAAATTTTGACGGGTGTGACGGGAGAGGGATAGAGGGGGGAGGGGTACCCATATATTTGAATAATTCCTGTTGTCAATCGTCAGTGACATAAGTAATGAAAAATGACAGTCTTGTGTGCTTTTTTTAAATAACAAAGTAAATTTTGATTTCAATCCGTATTCTCAGAATCCATAACCAATCTTCGATGGGTATTTGATTAACCTTTCGATTAATCTGAACTTATTAGAATTTACTAGATCTCTCGTTTTTTTCTCCCTTCGCTTAATTCCGCGTCCCTTATCAACCCTGATCTACGGGGCCGTCCTTGTTCGAGACATCCGAAAAGCGAGTGCTTATCCCGGTGATGAATTACTTTTCGGCTGCTGGCGACTCCGTGATGGATCACTTCTCCTACTTCTCAATCCGTTCCCCCTCCTTGGTCCTTCTGAATCTCCCGAAAATTGAAGATTTTTATAATATAACGTGTATCACGAATATATTGGCTTAGGTGGGCTCCTGTATAGGTAATTTTGTTTCGTTTGGAAATACTCGTACTGTCCCTTGCTCGTTTGGGAATTAATTGATACGGACTCTGATGGAGGATAGACGTGATTTGTCAGTAAAAAATTAATTTCCATGCATATTTATCTTCTAGTAATTTCCGATTGGATAATCTGGATAAAAGTCACTCAGACGTTTTTGTATTGATATATCGATAATGGCTATAGGTATACCGTGGGTGTATTATAGGTGGCATGATTTGTCCGTGTAATTCCAAGGATTAGCCGAGTGTTTGGTCAATCTTGTTAGTGTAATACCGTGATTCAATATTGGCGTTAACGTTGTGGCCAAAACCTGCTTTTGCACGAGAGCGTAAAATTACTGAAAATTATTCGACGGGATTCTGTACTCTTTTTTTTACGTGCAATATGATTATGATACTGTTCGAAAGATTCGCGTTGAATTTATATTGGTAATTCCGAAGGAAGTAGTTTCTTACGATTTTTTTTTTATTGCGGCGCGTACTTTATTTCGTCTGCTTTTTATCCTTTGAATTTTTATACAAGGCTTAGCACCTCTTGTGAAAAATATTATAAATTATTGAACAACATGTGAAAATTGTGGAAATATCCAATTTACAATAATACACCTGAATTTTGGGTGTCTGGGTTGGATTAGTTTGTAAAAATTGAAAAAAAAAATTGAAAGCTTTTCGAGAAGATCGTCTTTTATATAAATCTAAGATTTATTGGATCCATTTTAACTGCTTGATGTATGAGAGTCTAGTAGCCATAACGTAATATTGGGCGGGACTTTCGAAAGCGGTGAATATAAAAAATGCCTCGTCGAAGAATCTCATGAAATGGTTATCGTTTCTTTTGAAAATCTTACTCGGTACTCAAGCAAGCGTTCTAGCGTGATAATGGTAGGGGATAGAATGTGGGAAGCTGCATCATGGGATGCTGCGCCACCATCTTGAATCGAAGTACTCGTAAAGATCGATCGCCGGTATAAAATTTCGCTAAGACGGAACCGGTCTTTTTATTTACGTAAGCTTCAGCAGGATTTCAATCTCTGTCTCGTGAAACTTAATTTTATTTCTTAATACTTTGAAAAGTCTTTTTGATCGTTTAATACTTTCGAAAACGTTATTCGAAAGTCGGTACTTTGTGTGGTAACTGATCGTCGGTATATTATGAGAGTTCGAATAATCAACCTTACCAACAGATTTAATAAGCCTCTGTTAGATGGCAGCACAAAGCAAATAAAGTACTCGGAGGAAAAAGACGTATCCAACGTAATTTGTTTGTGTTTGCCATACGATTCACGTAGAAATTCATTTAAGTACTCATCTCGTCGAGTGTTACTCCGTTTAGCAGTGAAGCGACTTACGAGATATTAAACTGTATAAAATAAAAATTGACAAGTATTTAAAGGATAATAAAAATACAAAAAAATTATTCAAATTCTCTTCTTAAAATGTACAATAACAAGATTTTATCACAAATACGTGATTCCATGCATTGGCAATGATACATAATCAAATTTGAAAAAAAAAACCTATTTTTCAAGGTAAATCTACTGAGAAAATATACTGGAATATTTCGATTCTCCTTGGAAGCTAAAATGTATCCACGTAGTAGCCAAGCACTCGTGTCTCTCGACAATGTATTTTGTGTCCAATAGTAAAATCTATCGGTTCTCGGTACTGCTGTATAACTATAGGATATCAATCTGTGGTCAGTATTTCAGGCACGTTGTACTTCTAACAGCCTGTATTTCGATCTTGTATCGGATCCACAGTGTACAAACACAAGGAAGTTTCTTACAATGGAAATCTGATCTGAAACGTGATCGGAGTCGAACGTTATAGGATAACCAAAGGTAAAACAAATATATATATATACGTATATATACATGTACTAGGTTATTCAGGCCAAACCCATCAGCCGAAGTAGATTCCACTATAGAAATTAAATGGATAGGCTAACTTCAGGTGATACACCTGGACTGAATAACTCTATACACATAATACATCGCAAATTTTCCACGGTCCCTAATATCCGTGTATCGTTTGTTCCTGAAGTGTATCTTTGATGTTCGCCACGAAGTTTGCTAATTCTAAAAAATCACTCGCATCGAAAAAAAAAATCGACAAAATCTCGCGCGTGTTCCCAACCTCAAATTGGAAATGCCTCGTGTCATAGCCTTTGGTCGAAATTTAATTTACGAGCACTTCCGGCCCGACAAAACGAAGCGGGTTCGTTCGGTTCGCGCGAATCAAAACGAATAATGTCACTGGACAGGACATCGGACGGATTAACGGAATACCCTGGCATTATAAAATGTACTAACAGAGTGAATCTACGAAATACCCACGAAACGGGAATCCGAAGGAAATCAGAATACACGAGGAAGCATATACGATCCAGTCCTTGTTCGGTGATTTCAAATCAATCGGATTCGAATGGCGAGTACGAGACGTCCAGCGAGGGTCCTTGCACCTTGCAGCCTGTTTACCACTTGCAGAACCGCAGTACACGGACTTCCGGTTGGCAGAGTAAAAATATATATTCAGGTGACGTATCTTCCATGGGAAGAAAAGGCAGTGACGTATGGACGGGTGGAGAATTCGATCCTGGAAGTAAATCTTGTTTTGACATGGAAGTGTCCAAGGAAGAGGATGGATCCAAGGACAGGATTATAAAAATCGAAGCCTGGAAGGATTTGGGTTTACGAGGTGTCCTGACAGCTTCGGAATCCCTACCGGCGTTAAAGATAACCGCTACGTGGGATGATCCTGGCGATCCATCCGAATTTTCTATTCCGGAAAGACTGGTGTCCGAGTCGTCTCACGCGCGTATTAAAAAAATGAAAAAAATAACGGCCGCCATGGACTCCGAATGGTCTGGTTCTAATCGAACTGTATCGATGGATAACATATCGATGACTGGTGTGCCGTTCAACTACCGAGCCAGAAAATTCGAGTCTCTGACTCAGCTCCCTGTACTGCGCGACGAGAAAGTCGATCGATCGAATTGGGTCTGTATCGAATCACAGGAAGAAATGGAGCCGGGGATGATCGATGGATCCCTGTATTCTGATTGCGATCTTGGTAGTTCGGTAAATCCTGGAAATTTTTCGGACGATTTAATCGACATTGCTAAGAACCCTAACCCCTCGATAAAGTCGTTCTACTTTGAGCCGAGTCCCCATGAAGACGCGACGTCGCCGAACAAGACGACGAAGGATACGAAGAAGTTTCTCTATCCGAGATCAAACGCTGATCTGGATGCTCTGTCGAGAATCGAAGATGAGCTTGGTCCGTTGCAGAATAAATTGAGTGAAATTAAGGGCAAGGTGCGCGCCCTCAATCTCACGGAAGAACTGTCATTTGGCTTTGATAGGAGCCCTATGGATAGCTCTGCCATGTTGTTCGGCACTTCGGGATGCCTTTTGCATAATACCAAGGAGAAAATTTCGTCACGGAAAAATTTTAACGTTTGCACGGATTTACTAAATTTTCATTCTACCTACGCGAGGAATCCGGTTACGCGCGCGAAAGAGAAAATTATTCCCAAGGAGATTTACCTTCCGCGCGCCAATCCCATTACCACGACAAATTCGTATATCGTTCCTATTAATGGCTGGCGCAATTCCATCGTGAATCTCGACAGCCTGCAATTTCCCAGCCACTACGCGCCACGACGTGATTATGGCGTAACGGGACATTGTAATTTCCACGATCCGTATACAACGAGCGTGCGGAACGAGGTAATTCGAAATGGAAAGGATTCGGGTAGTGATAAACTTTTTCACGAATCTACGATCCTCAAGGATAATACATACGGACGATCCAGTTGTTTACTAGAAAGTGGTTCGGCCATTTGCAAACTTCCCTGCGAGTCTCCCGCTGGATGTTCAGTCGTAAACAGAGAATCTGACTCAGAGGTAATTTTCATGAATACAAGGAAAGATACGGTGCCCGTGAATTGTTCTAGCAAAGCCGTGCAAGTCGTTGAAGAAAATTCGTTTGAACTTAACGAGATTCCATCCGAGCGGAAGGAATTCCCGTGCAGCAACTATATCATGGCGGATCGATCGACTGAGTGTCCGGACGTAACAATCTCAAGGAAGGATTCGTTCTTCTACGCCGGAACGGCGGATATTCCTCGTGAAAGTTACGTCTCTGCGAAAGAAGCTGTGAGCTCCAATAATTTTCTTCAAAGGCGTACGACGAATCTCAGCCCAGACTCGAACCCCTCGTTTTCCGGTCGCTCCTCGTCGGGAGAAGAAGCCCCAAGGATGCTCGCTACGGAATCTAATAACTCTACGGAAGTCTCGTCCAAGCTGTCTCTAGCTAGTCGCCCGGACTGGAAACTCTCTCAGCCAGGAGTATCGAGCTCTCGAAGTCCTTCGACGAGGATCGTATTACCGTTGGCACGCGACAAATTGATCGTCGTGCCAATAGTTTTCACCGACGGAATTCCCGAGACGTCGACCACGCCATTGTTCACCTTCGCATCTGTCAAACTTCTTGGACGTCATCGTCGAAGACGTCGCGTCGGCTCTAGGCACCAGGTTGTTTTTCTAGAGCCAATTGACAATCCTGAAAGGATCTCGTCCTCCGATCGTAGCGATTGCTCCATTGACAGCAGCAGTGCTTCCGGATCACTTGGAACGGAACTCACTCATCTTGCGGAGGAATGTGCATTTTTCACTAGCGAAGGTCAAGGGTCAAGTACCAAAGTGTCATTCGTCTACAGTAGCACGTCTGTTCGAGCTAAGACCATTTCATCGACAAGTACAACGAATAGTGGTGACACTGTAAGGACAGTGAGGTCTGGTACGACCTCGAGGTTGACGAAGACAACGATATCCGGTTGCACGAGAAGCGGAAGTACAGCTTTGCGTGACGGAAGTAGACTAGGTAGGGTGGCTCCTAATGGTATTCGGGGTATGAGATGCTCGCCAGATGATTTTCTCTGTGACGCGTGAAATGATGTGAAAATGTAAAAAATGGAATTGTCTTTTTTTTACTAAAATATGTAAGTATCGATTGCGTCCTGTCGAACGTGACTGTCTTATTAATTATTCGACGCACGCGTCGCGTTGAGCGTCGCGATTTCCTTACCAGGCAACACATGCAGTCGTTATCGGTGCGCGTGAACAATGTTTTTTTTTGTTTGCGATACTGCGCAAGCTATTTTATTAAGTGAACCGCTGTGTGATTGTAAGTTCAGTACAGTCTCGATTTACGAACAGCGATTGTGTATGAGGGTTATACGGTTAGTGTATGTGACTGTACGGGAAACTTGAGAATATCCAGAAGGGAAAATATTTGCGATATTTGGGGATCTTGTAAATTTGTTTACCTTACACTTTTATTAATACAAATTTTCGTCAATAATTGTCTCAATTGTATTTTCAGTATTTTTTGTTTTCATATATCTTTAAATATTCCTCTTCGAAGATGCTCACTCTGTTATCGTGGAATTTCAACACGGTACGTCAATTCCCATTGAACGTTTTCTAACGAACGATATCGTACGTTAAATTCGCCGTTCTCAAAGACAGTGCAGCGGTGTTCGCGTATTACAGATGGAATTCTGCAAATCGTTCGAGTAAATCAGTCACACAGTCAAGTACAGTCCGTGCCATGTAAATTTTCCAAGAGCTAAGAAGACTCGTGTAAATAGACAGTGGCGCTGCTGGCAAATTTTTATTTGCCACTCTTTTTCGTTGTTCGTCTCGATAATTCAGGATTAAAATATGGGAAAGTGGGGAAGAGGATTGCGTCAATATTTTACTATAGAATCAGAAATCCACGTGGTCAATGTGTCTGTTCCATTTTTTCACAGCCGTGCGATCTGGAGAGCCGAGTGAAGAAGCGTGGATCGTCGAAAGCTGTGAATCATTTTGTAATCATAGAGCCCTCGTTAACGAAGCTTTGATTCCTTCCACACAAATGACTCTCTATTAGCAACTGATTTTCATGCGGACCTGCATGCGGCAATCGGAGTATCAAATGGGTTTGAAAGTCACATCGGATCGCTGAACTTCAAATTCCCATTTCATTTGAATTCCGTGCTCGAACGATCGAGTTGGTTGCTGGTTGGATCAGACACAATCAGAACCTGAAAACAGCATCCGATCGATACTCACATATTTACCTTCTATATGGATCCCAATTCCCATGTTCCAGACTCTGAAGTACCTTTCCAGCTACAGGGATAGATCAGTCACCATCCTCAGGCTAAACATATCACGTGCTATTTGAATTTCCCACGTTCAGGATCGAAGATACTCCTGGTAAACGAAGTATAGATCGATATCTCCCAGCATCAAATTTTCGGATAAAACGAGATCGTGATTTTTCTCAATATTCTAAATGCAAATTATGCATAAATATCGAAGCTTTGACACTATCAATTTTTTTTTGTAAAATCCACCCGACGAGGTCAACACTAAATTTTTTTTTCATACTGTACTTCTCATCATGACCGAGATTACAATAATAATTTACACTATAGTAACTACCAAGAAATTCTTAGTCTGATAAATTAAACTCAAAACTACAAAATCCCGGGGGATTTTATCAGGGAGAGATAGTGTCCTTACCCAGAAGCTCCTTACGATCCTGTCCTGAGACAAACCATGTATACCGTCCACGTTTCCACTTTAATCCTACAGATTAGGGACAATGCGGTAAAGGATTGTCCCATCCGTCAAAATGATCATTACAGTACGTTACCGTACAAGTTTCTGTCGTTAGGACCTGCCAAGATTTATGACGTTTTCACAGCTCGTCTCTCCACCTCGTACAACGTTCCTGAAAGAAAAATCGGATACAGAATCTACAGATAAAACACGCAGTATTAAATCTTGATAGTTCCAGAAATACAATAACAACACAAGAATGCATAACGCGTATTGAATCAGTACACAGCATTTGATCATCTCAGTATATTCTGTTCTTGAGTCTCCCGTGTGTAGGAAAAAAACGCAAGATCGCCAAAGAGAGTTAAGTGCCCCATACAATTTTTTAATAAAAAAAAAAGATTTTTAAAACAAAAGTATATTTTTTTTCAATCTTTCGAAAGCATCTACGTCCGCCATACAAAATTAGGTTCTTTATTTTCCATTTCCAACACCAACGAGGACATTCAGTCGGGAACAGAACACTGAATGCAACGTGCTATAAACGTTTAACAGCCTTTATACGCCACGACGCAGTCGAGCCATTCTGGAGGATAAGTTTCTTAGTTAGTACCTACTGAAACTCCGAGGAGTATAAAAATAACGCAGTAATGACGAGTAGCAGGTCACTATATGTACTAGCCGTGAGATGATAGATCAATGAAAATAATAAAGAAAGCCTATTGAGTCTGTTAGAAAGCCGTGTGCACACTAGGAACGTAACGTGACCGCGTATCCTAACTGTGCGACGGTGCACCTAAGGGGGGTAGGTTTTACGTTTGCGTTATGGGACTACATTACGAACTTCCGTAGCAAGTTTGTACGTGGCTTAACGTTAGATAGGCACGTACGTTTAACAGCGTCCGTAATTCTTTTCAAGCCATCAATTCAGTTTCAACGTTCTCATAACAACGAGTTATTTTACCCTTAGTCGTCACCTTCGGTTTGCCATTGTGAATCAGTCAATCGCATCTGAATCACTTTTCGAAAAATGATAATTACCTGGAATATCATTAACAATGTTATTAAAATTTTGGAGAGGTGCCTTGCATGATTTTCTGTGACATTTAATAAAAGAAAATGGCGTACTTTATTATTCATAAGAATAACTTAAGCCGCTCATTAATCACAGAGGGATTGTATACATACACATAAAATATTATCACTAGGGCAACAGGGTTGTTTGGCCTGGATCGATATTGCTTAGAATATTTACGTTCTCCCATCTCGCAGATGACAATTAATAAAAATAACAAGAGGAAAATTCGTCCGTACAAATTGAACGATAAATTTTACCGAAAAAGCAGAGAAACGCGTCTGACTTAAAGTGGTGTGAAAGCAAATCTACGCTGTTATGCAATTCGTAATTCTAAATGTGACGTATACGGCTGGAAAATTATTCTCGGATAAACATGAGGTCAAATACTCAAATAACTGAAGGGGATTCAGGTCAACTCTTGCCTGTCGAGAAAGCTGTGCTAGGAGATCTTGCCGGTTTTTGTCTTTCTACTTTTTGCTTTTTCGACTAGAAGTTGAAAAAGCTCCGTCTGGGCATTATAGGATAAAGTGCATTTAGTACGTGTATATGTTTTTTTTAACCCTACTACATTACACTTTTTTTTAACATGAACACACAAGTCACACATATTCCGTCAGGCACGAGCTTACAGACGGCAATGTAACTCTGTAACAGACGAAGACTTTAAAATAATTAGAATAAAATTCCAGAGTATAGATAGTACGTCTAAAATGAAATGAAGTGAAAAAAATTATTTTCTGAAGAATGAAATGCTTCAGAAAAAAAGGCGAATCCGAAAAATCTGAAAAATTAAGCGATCGCGTGTCTCTCAGACACGTGTCTTACGATTTGGGGTTATATGATATTTATGGACCTTTTTTGTGAATCCGCGTTTTTTGTGAATTTCCGTAAAATTGCTCTGACCGATTATCATTATTCTCTTGTTGTGCTTCGCGATAGAAACTGAAATACAAAGCTAATCGAGTGGCACCAAAGAGTGACGTTCGACCATTCACATAGTTTTTAATTTAAAGACAATCTACATATATGGAACGCTTCTATCGCAAAGTATATACATATATGTATGTATATATGGTATGTATAAGGTAATCTCGATTCTGCCGAATGCTTTGCCAATCCTCGATGAATTCATTACTCGTGCTTCAACTTCGTGATTAAGTATAAATAGAGGTTAAGCTTAAAATAAACTTTGGTTGGCGCGCCTCGGAGTTTACGATAAACTCTGATTTAACACCGTTGAAACTTTATCGTCTCGATAAACGAGCTAGAACAGACGTCTCAGCGGGTCATTAAAGAGTCCTAGCACTGTTTTCCTTGTTTCAACAAATTGTCACAAAGTCAAACAAATTTTTAATAACCCCTACCGGGTCAAAATGGTCCATCGATCTATTTTGTTCTTCAGCCTCCTCGAGTTTCGCTATTGCTATCCCATCGAACCCCTCAAAACTTAACTGGATCTTGATGTAAGATTTGTGCACCATTACTCAAGTAAGTACTTTCGTCCCTCCCCTCTCTTGCCCCTCCTTCGACGCCCCGCCCCCCCCCCTCTCCCACCATACTGCACTGTATAACCGAGAATTAATCGAATAACTTTACACGTAACGTGACTATCCAACTGTCTCTGAGATTAGAGAATGGACGCGTGACGTACTCCTAACATTTTGGCTTTACAAGTAGAAATTTGACTCTGAAAAACATTAACGTCATACCGCGATCCGAATCACGCGAACAGAAATAATTTTCCGAAAAATCTATTTGTCTTCCTCGTAAAGTTCAAAGTTATCTTCTGTCGTGTTGGCTCACAATGATTGTCATTGTGGGTCGAGAAGCTCGTCCGAAATTTTAATGACGACATTCGATGGTTCCCTGTTGGCAGTGCTCCACATTGCTCCTTCAAAATTAGCGGCATCCAGTATGATAAACGTCACGTCCGGGCAGTCCTAACAGCGGCAGCCAGAATCAGATGAGTCATAATTGTTTTTATTCTTAAAAAATATATTATTGCCTCATCAACCCGCTTTAGTCTAGCAAACCAAAGTCATTTTTCTTACCCCTAGCTATATGTGCTCTGATTAAAATTCCTTTCTGTTCTTTTTTTTTCGCCATTGATTTTCCTACCCTTTAATGTGCTCAAGGTTGAAGGCGTCTGTAGCGACGTTTCTCGACCTCCGAGGTAGACGTTCCCCTCTTTCTTGTTAAAGGTGGCGGATAAGCAGTGGCCTGTGTACATTGGTATACCGTGTAAAATTTCTCACGCGTCACACTTTTCCATACGACAAAAGCTGGAACGGAATGCATAGTGCGTTTCATTCCGCACTTGTTGATAACTTACGGAAAATAACATTCGCTAATGTACAGCCACTGACGAGCGCGATATTGTATCGCGTTTGTAAAGCTTCGTCATATCGCTAAAAATGTCATCGTCGTCGTAATGGAAATACGCCTTGAGCCGTAGGGAGAACCACATCGGGAGAGGGGAGTTGTGCAACGCGGGGGATGGGGGAGGGGGGTTGCTCAAATGCAACCTATAAGTCAGACACAGAACGACGTCATTGAATTTTAATCTACAAATCACTGCGTAATCTCGATTTCCAATGCATATCATGATTTTGCGTACTTACAACGGGTGTACAAGATAATTTACATTACGAGCATACAAATTTTCGAAGTAATCTGTTCAGAGATCTCTCAGCCACGGCTTGTTTTGATCCTTCGAGAATAATTTATTACGGGAGTTTTCGATCCTTGGGTCAAAGGTCACGGCTGGTGGCAAGAGGGAACGTCACGTTGATGTAAACGGAAATCTCTGGGCTGACGTATAGCCATTTGAGAAAACGAAGAAAACACGTATTTGGTTAAGTGAAAAAGTTTACTTGGAATTTTTCTATAGGATGCCGGAAACTTATACGGTCTTTGCTTCGCGATCGCGATGTGGAGATAGCCCTAAATCAATTTGGACGTTTTGCTAGTTGGGATGATTTGCGTTTCTCCAGCCGTGGTTTTCCGTATATTTGTAGTCCTCTCTCTCTCCCTCTCGTGGATAAATCTGGGTCTTTATCTTTGTCTTATACACTGTTTACCAACTCTTCATTTCTCGAAGGCAAAACCAGCGTCTCTCGTCTGATAGTGTATTTTTCCATAAGGACTCCTATTCTTTATTCACTCGCCATCCGTGACTCGTTTATGTTTTTCTAGGGACACTTTATAAACGCCTATACATCACTCCCTGCGATCGTGACGCGAAAGGTAAAAAAAGCCCTGTCATACAAAGGAATGAAAAGACGTGAAAAGCCGCTCCTGTCAAATATATTGCGAATAAGACACGATATATTACAGGGATAAACATGTATGTGTGTATATATATGTATATTGAGGGCGGCTTTAGATATTCCATAGCACGTTGCGTACTCGCATTCAATGCTGAAAGTGTAAACCTCTGCGAAATTTACACATGAGTCGACACACGACTAAGGTCCGTTGCAATTTTCTTTAACGAATAAGTCTTGTTTTTTTTTTTTTCGTTTTTATCAACTAAAATACAGAGTCGTCGTTTTCCAACATTTGACATACGTCCAATATACTTAAATATACACATATACATAGGCGCTCCTTAACGTGTGCAGTACTGGGGGATACTGTAATTTCTTATTGACGGACGTTTAATTTAAGCACGTGACGTAGGAATTATCAAAATTTCGCATAACCGCCTATTCGAAATCTGTAGGTAACCATCGTTAAGAATAATTTGACTTTGTGATTACGTTCGAGCGAGCCAGCTGGTGGTCCAGCGATCATTTCACAATCCATTTGGATGAGAGTCGCGACTTGAAGTTTATACATACAAGATCGTAGTAGCAAATCACTTGAAATACCCACAGAAGCAGCAGGTGTGAATTATGCCTAAGGTGTAATAGCCAAGAAATCTTAGTATCAGTCAGAAGGTATAAATCAACGTGAAAACGATTGGGTTAAATTTTCATTACGACATTGGCCCATGCATTACTCGAGAAAATTAAAATGTTGAATGATACACTCTGTTGCATATATATGTGTTTATTTCATTCGTTTGATATCTTCCGGTCGTTAACGTAAGATTTACTATCACTTGTACCTTCTTAAAACTCTTACGAGTCTATTTTCGAGTACGATCTAAGGAATTTACAGTGGTATATTTATACGAGTCCAAAATTACTCAATTACTGTAGTGCCAACTAGGCATTACGGAAGCGACGTTAAATATTCATGCGTCCGACGAAGCGAATCATGCGCGTTCAAAATACTCGAGAACTTGGACGGTATTTAATTTTGGAAAATTTCGAAATCTGGCAAAATCATCTCGGGGATGCAATATCTGCAGATTGGGAGGGGCGTGGGGGAGGTACCAAATAATATTAGGACTCAATAATCCTTCACGGCTCTTTCTTACAATCTGACAATTTAATTCGTTGCAGTCTCGCGGCTACTGAGGAACGTAATCCCACGAGTGGCGTTATTTAACCCAATTAGCGCTTTGTTCGACGCTGGGTCGTTACAGGCCTATTTCGTTTGACAGGACGATAAACTTTCTTATCGCGATGTCATTAAAATCCTTTTTTTTTTTTTAATTAAAAAGATTAACCTTGTGCACCCACCTTCAATAAAGATTTCGAAGATTCATAATTTCAACGTCGTGAAAAACACATGGATGACGTTTCTATGTGATTAACATTGATTTAGATAATCGATAAGGCAATCACATAAATCAAATGGTGATAATAAATAATATTTATATGGAAATTTTATTTACATTTCACTCGTAATAACACACTGTCAAGTATGCCTTCGCCAGTTTTACGTAAACAGGTGTACAAAAAATGACGCAAAATCGAATCCTTTTGTAAAGATCAATAACAAAGTAATAAAAATTGAGCCAGAGTTTATCGGTTTTTTTTTTTTAATTTTACCACGGACCTTTTCGAGATTGCAGTTGGTCAGCCGTGTTCACCGAGGATATAAATAGTATTAGTATATTATCCTGGGCATAGATCGAATTTGAGATATAGGCGTATGTGATATCAGCAGGGTTGGCCCCATTAACCGCAGTGCTGGCGTGTACCCTCTAAATCATGGATATAAATATAAAATGCCGATAAGTTACGTTCGCTAAGGGTTCTCGAATCGCTTTGGACGGAAAATTCTCGAGAACGCTAGGCCAAAGCTGTACGAGCAAATGGAAGTAGATAGAAATGGGGATAGAGTATTTGTAGGCGAGTGAGAGCGGGCGACGAGTGGATAAGGGATGAGAAAGGAAACAAAATAAGGGATGAACTATGTGCGCGAAGGAGGGTACAGTTCTTGAATATATCCTCGCCAAATCCATATACAACAAAAATTCATTCTTGTTAGAACAAAGAGGCATCGTTCGATCGCCACTCTCGGTGCATATGCGAGTGCATCGGAATTCACGGCTCAACGCTGCTAGTCAATGCACTGCCGCTATGGAGAATCGTAACGCTTATCGAAGAAACGTGTCGATAAAGACTTGGTTTGTCGTAAAAGTGACGTGAGCTCCGCGCTGTATCCAGCCGCATTTATTGTTTCTACGAGCCAGAGTGTACCGGAGCTGCATTCCATGCAAATACGTATGTGCCGCAAAGGAGAAATATGTTGCAGCTTGACACGAGTGTGGAACAGTTGAACGAGTAGAATATTTCGTGATGCAGAGGATAAGAGGAAAACATAAAATGGACATTTATAAGTGAAAAATATGAAAAAGAATGAAAATGAGTGACGCGTGGGAAATTTTAAAAAATTACACGATTTATCACGACACGATGCATTTTGCTTGCGTTATCTCTTATCTATCTACAGATCTTACCCTTATCTGTCATCCCCCCTCTCCGTAAAAAAAGACAATTTTTTCGTAGCAATGCATTCACCATTGGTACAGTGAACGGAGAAAACAAACTGGATTTATGAAAAATATTCGAAGCCTGTATAAATCCTTGAAGAAAATTCACGAAACTTAGAAACATCGATAACTCGTTATTTCGTTACCAAGCTGTACACTGGGGCAACGGCAATCGCCATAACAGTATCAGAGTTATGATAAGTGAAAGGGATTGGCACGCGGATCGAATAAAGAATGACGTATTTTTCCTATGCATAAGTTACGTCATAAACCTACAAACAATTGACACGGGTGCGTCAACCCAGCATCCGTAATATTTAAAGTGCGATAATCTCCAGAAACAAGAATATTTCTATAAAAAAAAAGAGAGAAACGTTCGTTTAACCAGGTCGATATCGTTCGAAGAGATTGAGTAAGTTAATACTCAGACCCAGACCTACCTCAATGAATTTTTGTACTAGAGTGTACCCCGCTCCATCTCTCTCGCACTCGTAGTACCTCCATAGAGGCTGTAAGGTATATATATACGCCACGTAGGTATACGTGGGTGTATACATAAAAATGCACATTACGATTCGTGAATTTCCGGCAAAGTCCGGGCACGTTCGGGGCCGAAGCAGCTCCGTCGTTCGCAGCTCGCGAGGGAAGCATGCTGCCTGCGGCCACCGAGCCGGTCGCGTTCATTCAGTTGTCTAACCTTTAATCGACGCTACTCTTTCGTCGGGTCTGCCGTTTGGGACGACGCCGTCGTTCTCGTCGCGGCCGTCGCTATAGAACTTGGAGTGCGCCACCGCGTTCATGTCTCTTACATGTGCGAGCACACCACGCACGTTGTCGCGCACGCTTTTCCTCGAGGGAGGCACGCGTCGTGAGAGCTACCAAATATTGGCAAGAGTTCGCGAGCTACCGGCCAGTGTAGACCGCTGTGGGAATATTTTATTAGTTTTGAGAAATACTTTGCCTCTTGAGAGTCACATGAAATTATCTAAGAGCGACGTCACAGCGGAAACGGAATATCTGGTATATCTATGGTTTTGTTAAAAAGAGAAAAGGAAGTGCTTGGATATATATGTATAGATATGCCTATATGCTTCCCCGTGGAAGGTGTTACGATTCATTTTCTTCTCAGCAGGATGAAAAAAGGGAATCCTTGGTGGGTTGTTAATTTGACGTCTGACAAATCGATTCACTTTATTGGATTTGCTTTGGCACGGAGTTCAGTTACGGTTTGAGGGGAGGGAAAGTTTTTTTTTTATCTATTTGTCTCGATCTTCCGAGATAAAAATCAAGCAATAATATTGAAGTTTATGATTTTTTGAAAAATCAACTTTTTTTTTCTTCACTCTGTTACGGTGTGTATGTTCGGGATTTTTTTACGTGCACCTTCCACGAGATATATGGTTGTTTTCAATTTCGACTGTGGTACGAGTGCAGATCCTGCTGTGATACGTTACGCATTTCATACGGGATGCGCTGGTGGGATACGTCGATTTACGCGAGATCTTGAGATATTCGCAAGTACGTCATGCGGGGGACTGATTCAGTGCAGTTTTTCTAGATCCCTTTTCTGAGGCTGTAGTAGTGCTGAATAGATCACGTTTATAGGCAAATCTTTACGTAGTCGCGAGAAAATATTATGTTTTCGCTTGGAGCGTAGTGCGTTGCGTGGACAATGGTGCTAATTTAATTTGCTTGGAATTATAGTGCTTGCTGCGTGCGAAATGATTAGATTCAAAGGAAGCTCTCGCGAGCAGGACTTTTTGCGAATCAGCCAAGGTAAATATTGAAGCGTCCTAGTATCCATTTAAATCCTGTACCGTATATGATACCCGCGATCCTTGTTAAGGACATGCCCACTATTTATCCATCCCCATAAGATTACAATGCTTCTCTACGTCATAGCGTGCAATGATAAGAGTTTTTTTAATCCAAAAAAAAACTTTCATACTTCACTAAAATACATTCTGCGTGCAAATGAGAATTTTTTTCTAGATAACAATAACTTTTTTTTTAATACCATTAATATGCAAACTTCTCTTGACATTCCTCTCAGTCAGCTTGAAAGATCCAAAGATTCGTCTGCGCGATATAATCGATGAAGGTTCGACAAAAAATTCTGCCTTAATTCGGAAAAATACGTTCTATATGCAAATGAGAATTTTATCCTGATAAAAGATATTCGTTTTTTTTTTTTTTTTTGTTAATTCATTTCCACCAATACCCAGTGTCCTCTTGACGTTCCTCTCGCTAAGCTTGAAAGATCCACGAGTTCATCTGCGCCCGATAAATCGATAAAAAGACTACGTACGTATGCACACACGTAACCATGATGGTCGACGATATCGAAGGGCTGTGCTTCTTTTATTTTCCATAAAACGAAATGGAGCGTGATACGAGGGAGGATGGCTTCTTCGTGTAATCGAAAAAACATCGTATCAGCGAGATGTAGCTCATGGCATTGCGAGAGACACGCACAGAGACACGGGAGAATGTCTTGTGCGATTAGAGCTACCGTCGAGGAAATTGCCTGATTTTCATGACAAATCGTCACTAATTACGTTGACGCGTGATAACGTTATCACACTCGGGATTTTAAATACCAGTATTTTCGATGTACCAATAAAAAATATTGACGCAATGGTTAAGACCGTTTTTCGCTAAAAAAAATTAAACCGGATCAACGTGATAAACGTAATTGAATATATAATCATAACAGTCTCTGTATGAATAATGCATGAGAATACATGCGTCGTGTTCTCTTTTGCAGCGCAGGTCCGTTCGGATTGTTCTAAATGTACATGGACTAAATGGACTATTTCGATGTTTGCACAGTTTGTAATACACTCGCTGTATACCTTACAAACGCGGCTCATAGGAAACTTTGCTATGTTATTCGTCACACGTGACGAGCTGTGTCGCGGAAATACAGTGGTTAACGCTACAACTGTCGTCTCTGCGAATGTCTGTTTATCGCGTTTCAATGCCGTTTTTTAGCTCTGAGACTTGAAACCTTTGAATATCGTCTACGTGAATTATATCGATGCACCGTCAGACACATGCAATTCACCACGCAGTGCGTAGTAACGTATGTGCGCAATAACGCATATAAATATAACATAACGTTATAACACAACGTAGATCGAGATATGTGGGATTCACCGTTATTTTTATGTATTGCGAAATCGAACTGATCGAGCTTCAAGAAGATAATCGAGAAATGTTTTTTATGCTTCAGAGATTGATCTGACTTTGTATTATTTCGAAAATATTACCGTTAACGTTCCGTCACAAATATCGTCACAAACGCTTGTGTCAGGATTGAAGCTGCGAACTAGACTTTATTTTCGTAACTGTTACGCGTCGCTTTCACAAGTGTAAAAGGCGACGCGAACGTCGTGGAAAAGTGGGGAAAAAGAGTGAAATTAAATGTACAAAATGTAGACCAGACTTCATTTTTTTCACGAGTTTTCCTTCGGCGACTGTGCATTCAGGTTCGTTTCTATTGACGCGAATTTTCTATGCTGTCATATAATATTATGTCCCAGTAAATCCGATAAAAAATATATATATTTTGTGTACAACAAATTTTTTTAACACAAAATTACATATTCTTGTGCTTTACGTTATTTATTACTAATATTTACGTATAATTTATTTAATTTGTTCTATGTCCGTGACTATCAATTTTATTAAATCGGTCTATCGAATACTTAGGCATTTCTATGAATGTGCGAATTATATATTTATATACTTGTATAATTATCAGTCGGTCTAACTTCCTCGGGTAAGAAGCTCCTACGCGTCAGAGAACGTATTCGGCGACGTAACAAGAATTACGTGCTAATTTTGGCATATATTGTGCACGGGACTTAAGGGGCGCTACGTATATAGCAATGAAGCTGTTTCGCAGCAAAAAGAGAGCTGCGCGAGATGCAAGTTAATGAGCAGTCGAGATCGCGCAGCCAATTAGGCGGATAATTAATTCGGTAATTATTAGTCTTACTTGGCTATATGTATAAGGCATTGAAGCACCGCAAATATATCTTAAAGCCGAGCGCGCATGTTTAATCGATTTTACGTATCAGCCTACGTCTCAGTACCGTACGTGCTGCATGCGTAGGCACAATTATGTTTATATGTGTGTACAATAGCCTTAATTTCCACCACTGAAAATCTTATCGTCTGCAGCCACGTGCACACGGTAAACTGCGCTACCGGATACCAGCCTTTATTAGTAAATTGTAAACAGACCGAAACCCTACCTGGCAAACAAACACAATAGGCCGCCAGCTGCAAAATGTGTTTCTCTCAAATTTTTTAATTTCATAACCGAGCCGGATATTTTGTATTAGCCATTTTTCCGTATCATTCGCAGTTCGTTAGGTATTTATCGCTACATAGCGAATAATACGAACAACTCACGATACCCATTTAATGGCTAATAGTACAATTACAAATTTATCTCTATCGAAGTCATGCCTGAAACTCGTTGCCAATATTTTTTTTTGTTGTTTAACGATGGCAAACAAAAAAAAGTCACTTTTTCCATAGAAATTTGCACATGCATAGTTATATAGTTGTGTATGTCCCTCTCTTTCTCTCTCTCTCTCTCTCCTTCGGAAATATTGCGAATTTTCGTTAGGATCGATCGCAAATTATTCGAAAACGTGCGCCAAACATCGGGGAACCACGTGCTGTCGTAATCGCTATGTCGTGCAAAAGAAGTTAGAGCAGCGCCATCTGTCCGCGGACCTTTTTTTTCTTACGATGAGTAATTCCTTTTTTTTCGAACGCCATTATCGTTTCCCTCTTCCACCGAGGGAGCGTTTCCACTGCGAAGCATAATAAAATTAACGGAATTGAATCTTGGGGAAAAGAATCTTTGAGGCGGATTAATATTTTTCATGCTCTTTTCTTTTTTCCACTAGTTTTCATTAATACTTATACTACTCGTACCCTCCTGTCTTTCTCTCAGTTACGCAAGCGTGACACGTCGATTGTTCGTCAACTTTATACATCATCCATACAGGTATACGTATGTATATGCGTATGTATACGATGACATAATTTAATCAATTTCATTTGTTTCTATACCATTCATCCTCATTCTCCCAACTCGAAGCTCCCTTTGCCTCACGTTTAAGTTTCCGTGTCTGTTCTTCGCTTTACCTCAGGCAAATCCTTTACAGCAGATTAAAGTCACTCGTTACGCGTACATCGCGAAGAGCTAATGGCGCTCGTTTTGTATTCCCAACGAGGCCTTAGAGAGTCTTTCAAAACTTATCTGGCTCGCCTGATTATGCATTCGGTTCTATTGACGGCTGTATATAAATATATATATTTACGCGTACAGCGCCACTCCAGTCACGAGGCTCTGGACGAATTATTTCATCGCTCCGTGGCACTATCTCATTTGACTCCGATCATTCAGAACGCAATCGATTAACGATTATTTTTCGGATAAATTCACGCAAGAACGAACTTCGCGTCTGCGAGAAATAATCTTGCATACGTTACGTCGTTGAAAAATACAACAGACGCCATTTGGTCCATCAGGCAGTCGCGCCACTTGGATGGAAGATACCCCGCTGCCTCATTCCTAATTCATATCCATCACGTTCACGATCTGTATCGAACAAGACGTGGTAGCATTATGAAATAATAAGTTTGAGCGAAGTGGATCGATTGCTGTTTCCTCGCGTTCGTTTATGGGTTAGTCTTGTCGTTTAATATCGTGCATCTTGATCGCTTGGCCGAATGAGAAGTAAGGACAGGGGAGGTGGCAGGGGGGAGACAAAGCGACCGAATCGCGTATGCAAATAAATAAATGGGTGTCTAGATTGATAGGCGGTCGAGCCTGTAAAAAAAAAAGGGTAGAGAAAATTTAAACGCCGAGTACGTAAAGGAAACTAGAAACCATTGTCACGGTTGTAGCAACTTGGAAGCAAATATTAATGATAAAATCAATAACGTCAATTGGCCCGTGACAATAGCTCATGTAAAAATATAGCCGGGAGAAAGCCAGTGCTGAATGGAACTGACAACAATTAGACGAGCCAGAGATCAGACGTGACAGGAGCCTACATTTTCTGTTCGATTAATTTGACGAATATAATTGACCCAAAATGAAAAAAAAATATATACGCGATAGCGCCGTTCCCTAATGATTTGCATAATAAAATATTGATGCTTTTTTTTGTTGCCAATCTATCAATAATAATTAAATAGGACCTCGCGGTCTGTCTTGGGTTATTCGATTTTTCATCTCATACATAGTAACGAGTAATCCTGGTGCCAGGTCTACCCCTCTTTGTCATTTGTCTCTTTGCCCAAACAGACCCTCGTTATCTTGCTCGTTCTTCCTTTCTTCGCTCGTTCCTTCCACGCGAATCCTTAGCTGGTACGCGCGTCGAGATCAGATTTCGGAAAGTCAATTCTACGTCTGCCGGGTCCAGACGCGTCGTATACGTTAGATACGCAGCGGGAAGCGATCGTGTTGAATTATTATACAGTGCGCACGTATTTACGTGCATGCGTCGACGGTTTTATTCAACGAATGACGTAATTATACATGGAGCATTAACGCTTACTTGCGAAATTTTAATTAACGAGCTATGAAGATCTTCGAAGGGCGACGTGACGTAGCTCTTTCTCCGTGTCTCTTCTTCCTGAAATTTCGGACTTTGTAGTATCTTCTTTTTTTTTCAACGGCTTCCTCTTCCTTGTCTCCGCGTATCTGCCGCTCCACTGTCTACGTCTTTCGTATCTCCTACTCGGGGGGGGGGGGGGGGGGACTCCTCACCCGAACTCAGCATCCTGACTTCATTTCGATACTTTCTGTCTTGCTGTTCCTATGTACCCGGATATAACCCACCGTTACTCTAGACTTTGTTTCAAAGAGCACGGAGCACAAAGGGTAGGAAATAATTAAAGGTGCTTTTTCGAAACCCTTTAAAGCCCCCTCTACTCGTAGTCTGGCGACTTACGCCAGTTTCATACTACCCTGATCATTTACCGATACGACTAGATGCCCTGTGTGGATTTCACGCGTGTCCTGTCGAGTTTTACCTTCAGCCATTTTTTGATCCATTTTGCTGTCTTCACAAAGTGGATGTGGTCGTGGCTGAGTGTCAGATGGAGAATTTCGACTCTTTGATTAGAAACGTTAAATATGCTCGTCCTGTAGTTTTGGCTTTGAACGTTACACTAGAGGGATGATCAGAAATAAACACTGCTGGACCAAACGGATCTCTGTGCAGTCACGGTACGTGGCTGGGAGTAGCCGGTCCTCTCGACCGAATGCATTTTGGGAATCAAGAATTTAGATACGACCTCCCCTAGGAATTTTGGGGTCGGTCAACGGAGGATTAAACGGAAGACCATAGCTGGTCGAGACTGTCGACTTCCGGTTCACCGATGTCACTTGGTCTTACACTTAATAGATGGCCATGTAAGTTTCTGTTCCTTACTCGAGCATCCTAGGAATGTTGATATCAGCGCGTAAATTTACCTAAGTAAAATAGGTTTCCGGTTGTCTGTACTCGAGGCGAGACTCGACCGAGTTTCTTGATTAAGAAAGTATAAACCAAGATATTAGTTTCTTTATCAGTAGGGTGTGGTTAAACGGGAACGAAGCTAACCTATCGTACGATAGGGCAGACGTCAGCTGGCACGAATAGAGGCTTCCGTCCTTCTGTGATTGGCCGAAATTGCTGATATGATATCAACTCGCTTCATATGTTTCCTGCTGGCAAATGTCAGCGGGTAGATTGTTTGATTGCTCGGAAAGTTACGTAGAATTAATGTGAGAAGTTGGTGAAAGGGTAGTTTCTGGATAGTGTGTGAAATTTTTCTTTTACCTTTTTCCAGGATATTAGAGTAACAAAAAAAAAAGAAGTAACTCGTGCTCCGACCTTGCCATGAAATTTTCAATCGTTACATATGACCCGGGCTCGAGCCCCAGTTCAGTCACAAAATTCTTCCATCGGTAGTAAGATCGATAATGTCGTCTTATCAATTTGACTTGAGTATCCGGTCTGGCTGGCTGAACTATTGATAATGACTGTTTTCGTGACACGTGGAAATGAAACTTGGAATGGTATCCAGTATAGGTACACTATGCTCTATGTACTTTGACAATTTCGTTAGGCTGGCGTCGCGACGCTTGGCGCATTACTCAGTGTTTGACTAGACAATCAGGTTCGATCGTACGACCACGTGCCTCCTATCAGGCCACCGCCAAGCTGAACGTTTTCTCGTTAGGTACTCTAATTGTACATAAATTGGTTCTTTGGTGTATGACGTCACTATGGCTCTGTTTCGCCGATAACAGGCATTTTCATCTCAAGTTTTCTCGTCTACGTGGTCCTCGATGGTAGCTTATTGGTGTGGGTTATATTTACGGTACCGCAAACTTCCTAGATGATAAGTGATAAGGAGTGGTATACCTGTAAGAAGTGGAGTTCAGCTGGAACCTGTTGCACTGGTTATTATTTATTGAGCTGGGTCAGTCGGTGGTGGGAGTATTATGTGCAGTTAATGTCGTATATATTATGTGTGTAGTATATGTCAATGCTGATAAGAGAATTATAGTATTTTTGTTGTTGACAAATTATGAAGTTGACGAGAAAACTTAATTTTACTTGACGATTTTTGGTTTTTTATAATCTTTTTCGTTTTTTTTTTACTTCTCAACCAAACCACTCGAGAAATATTTTCGTGGGTCATGTACCATGTGGATTAAGCTTCCATGTAACCGTCTGAATTATCGTGGGTTGGATCAATAAACAGATTTTTTTACGCGTCACTGGATGTTTTTAAAAATCGAACTCCAACGGCGCTAAAATCTATGAATATTATGGGTGTAAATAAATATCATGTAAATTTAGTGGCGTAACGCGACTCCGCGCATGCGCCTTGGCATCGTCGAATACACTCAAGGTATGAAAGGAACAAGAGAGAGAGAGAGAGAGAGAGAGAGAGAGAGAGAGAGAGGGAAAGATGGAAGGAAAGAAGCGAGACAAAGAAGCACACGTTTCCGGCACTGAAATTTGAATGTTTAATTTATAACAGTTTCATAGTGAACGACACGCGATAATCGTGCGTTTTGACTTTGGATGTTTCGAAGGCTTAACGTTCCTCGTTCGCTCATCGTCATGTTGCAAATACATTTCGTTCACTAAACGTACTCGCTCACCCGTTCAACAAGGAAGTTTCGGCTTGTTTTGATCAAGTCTCAAAGGCTGGGAAGTTCAAGGCTCGTTTTAATGATCGCACATTTAAAACCAGTCGTCAGGTAAACATAAGTTGCAGTATTACTAGTGATCAATTATTTGGTGAAAAAAAAAATGAAAAATAAATAAATCGCGAATCTTTGTGAAATTTTTATAAGGACGTTTCTCACGTAGCCAATAAATCATCAATCAGTAAAATATAAGCAGAATTTCATTTGCTCTCGAGGATGTCGACTGAATTCGAAGCATATTCGTCCGTTAGAAAAAAAATGAGGTGAAATATTTTGCAGAATGAGCATAAGACTGAAAAAAAAATTTGCGAAACGTGAAAAGGAAGGGCACGGGGAGTTGGACGAATCGAAAGAAATCGTCGCGTTTCGCGTTTGAGTGAAACGTTTGAAACCGGAAGTAACTCGGAGGGTTCCGTGAGAACGCTCAAGTTTTCTCGATAGCACAGGCCTCTCTGATTCACGACGAATAAACTTGATTAGTAACATCGTAAAAGTGAACTTAATTGACGGTGAATTAAGAAAAGAGCTGCAGTGAAAAGAAGTAAAATTTTAACATTCATCTACATATACCATCAAGGAAGGCGTCGTATCGAAGCAAATTTCCAGAACGGATAATTGGACGGCAAATTGAAATTTCCTACGACCTTATTCAGTCGCTGATTAGGTTACAGTAAAGTGTAGCGCCACGTTATGACGGGAAAAAAATTCATTTCGAAATTATACAGCAAAGACTTTATTAATTTCCTAGTCTGCTCCTCTCTTAATTCACGAGTTATACGATTCAACCAGAAATCCATATACCGTTCCCGGAACTATTTTAAACGTAAAATTAGCCCTTTCTCCTCATCCGCCTCTCCACGTCATTAACGAAAGCCACGCTTCACCGACATAAAATTCACAACGTTCACGAGTTCACGCAATTGATTTAAATATTTACAAAATCCAAGAAATTTCAATACCAGAACCATAACGTCAAGCTGAAAGCACCAGTCGAATCAATCCATAAGAAATTTACGAGGATGCAGAGAGGAATTTTAGCTTTTCCAATAAAACAAGGCTATTTCGCGTAAACGAATATGTCCTAATAGAAATATGTATACAGAGGGAAGGAAAGAAATCCAAAAAAAAATATACGCTACGTAAACGTAGTCGCGCACAGTCCATAGGAGAGTAGGATAGGCGCCTTCAAGCCAAGAAAAGGGTCGTTAAAAGCTCCATTTCGCGCTTCCTATTTCAAAAGACAAAGGTGCTTCTCTGCTCTGAAGACATAACCCTGAAATATTCTCCGATTTACGCACAATGCCGGGGCAGTCCAGAAAGTCTGATTACCATGTCACGAAATAAAACCATAGTTCATGCAGCCTGTATAGAGACTGTGTAATAGCCAAGGAGTTTAGATAGCGTTGGTCTACATTATCAGCGACGTGGACCCATGAACTTCCAATAGCTTCAGTGGCGTCAGTGTCAACCAGCCGCAATCGGTCAATCGTCTCTGAATCAGAATATCAAAATAGAACACGGAAAGACTGGTATTTAGAAAACTGGTAACCACGTGTGTAAATTCACAAATATATATATATACCTATACACTATATAGACACGGATCAATTAACGTACCGCATACGTAAATCATTCACGCGAAGCAGTAAATATCCCGAATTCCTAATGACTTCTTCCTGGCGCAACCTAAGTTACCGACAGTAGGCTAGATTGATTATCGATCATTTTCATCAACGCCCAGATCCTACTTGAGCCAAATTCACTGGCATATTTTACTTCGCCCTGCATCAACTGGCGCATGCATCAGCGTGTACCGTGTGTATCGGCATTAAACGCAGCGGAACGTGTTAACGAGTGACGTCCGCCTTTTTTTTCATACTTTATTCTTTACTTTTTTTGACTCTTTTTGTTTTTTTTTCGTCTTGTCGCACTGACGCAACATACCTATAGGCGCTGAGCACACGAGCAAATAAAAGATTCAAGCTGTCGCAAGCGGAACGCTACACCGTGTCGTGACAGGTGAAGGCTCTTGGCGCTATGTTTACCGGACACATACGATAATGCAGGCATATCCCACCTTTGTATAACTATTATTATCAAGTGCCGGAGGTCTGAAGGCTCCGAAGTCTTCTCGAGTGTATAGGATGAAAATCGAGGTGTAAATTGATAATCGATCCGAATTTGTATACGTGGCTCAAGAAATTTTTTTTCATTAAGCGTAACTATTTTTAAACGGGAACGAAACGGGACGGTGCTTTGGGTAATTTTGTGATATAATTTCTTTTCTATATTTTGATAATTCTCAATCGACGTGTCACGGCTTCTTTGTTGATAAGACTGGAATGGTTATGGCGATCGCGGTCATTCTGTCCTGCAAAGCTATTAAGAATTTCGCGCAACGTGTAGTTATGTAAACGTAACGTTTTCAAGGCTCGTCTTGACGTATGACTAATGACGGCGACGACAAAAAGCTTCGATTAACCAAGTAAATGCTGCTTTGCCTATGGTACATGACAATTTACTTATTAAATGTGTTATAGTGCTTACGGTCGATACAGGCACTGTATTGTTATTTGACTGTGTCATTTAGGTAATTGGAATTGTCTAGTAAATCCGACCACGCGTTACGGTACTGGTTGTACAGTCGAGTTAGGACCTCAGAATTCGAATTTTCATTACTGACAAATGTAGTAGCTGGGTATTAATATATTTATCAGAAAGTACAGAAAGTATCTGGGTCTGTTTATCGTAGTGACTGTCAAAGTAAATTGTCAGAATGATCATTGCCTAGAAAAGAAATGAATCGTCGATGACTCTGGATTTTTCAAGAATTAACGAGCGATTTAATTTTCTGTTTGATTATCAATCAAGCAACAATTAATTTTTTTTTTCAAATCGCAATTACTCGCCCAATGAAAACGTTCCTCTCCATCCGATAATTATGCAGTCCCTACTATCTGGCAATATTCCCCTGGTTCTCACGGCTGATGGATATCCAGAAGAGTCGCGTAAAGTCAGTGTGTGTTTTTGATACAGTGAGAGACGCATCGCAGGAAAACGCATCAACAAGAGAGTGCTGAAACGCGTTCATGTGAATCGGCCGTAGCGTCGTTCGCTTTGCCAAGAGACATCGTAACTCATTAAACGGCTGTAGACTTAACGCGTGATTGCTAAAACGTAGAGATCATCAAGGAGAATTCAGTGTGTAATGGGATGTCCGCGATAAAGTGATAACCGACGAGGAGAATGACGATGATGATGACGATGATTATCCGGTGGTCGATTCTTAGCGAGTCACTGGTTACCAGAGGGTGGCCGTAGTGAGCTTAACCTGGAAGTCGCGGGGAAACTCGAGGATGAGTAGCAGCCTTCAAGTTCCGGAGCTACGGCTTCCGGCCGGCGAGGGTGGTACGATTCGAGGAACAGCTCCTCTACTGCTCGTACCGCCAAGCAGCATACCTAGGAGGCGGCATTCCTGGATCTGCGGGTGAGTAACGAACAGTGAAATCCTCTGTCCTTGTTCCGGTAGTAGCCTGACGCATCTTGCATCCAGTGCAATTTTCCCTCTGCATTCTGGAGTGCATCCAAGCGTAGATGCATCCATGAATGGACGGATAGGATGGGCTAGGTCTGTTCAGCGCCTTTGGCAGATGGCATACCGGAAATAAGGAATTATTTCCAGAATGAAGGCGAATCCATTATCGACACGTTTATTAGATACGGTTTAGACAATTACTTTGAAACTTTTATTCAGTGTAATTCTAGCCAAACTTTGCCTGATCCACGTTCAACGCGTCGACGCCATATCGATGAGAAAGAAAATTGGCGGCAGATGTATTTCAATATGACCGGAAGTTAGGATCCCTGTTATCATTGGCCTTGAGAAATTCAGATGGCTTTCATTTTCAAGACTCGTAACAATTTCATTAAAGGTAATCCTATCCGCTACCGATCTCCTGCTAACAGCGGCGTCGGCTTACTTTTGCAGCCCGGCGAAGTTAAACCTCTCAAATCCGATCGCTGCATCCGGTTCGCCGCTATCTAATTCGAACATGTTTCAACTTTTGCATATAAATGCTAATGACGCTTCGGCACCCTGACGTAGCTTTACGTAGGTGCACGCAGTTCTCTGGATTTAGTTGTTAACCTAATGGACCATGCTTTTATGCTACTCTCGTTGCATTCTCGAATGCAAGCATCCAAACTTCTCTTTGGGATTTAACTTCAGGCCGATTATACGATAATTAAGGTATACAATTTTGTATAAGTATGTTTGACGTATTAATCGACTCGATACACGCGATATTTTTTCTAAATAAATTATGTTGTATATAGGTATACTGTGTAAAAAAAGCACGGTGGTTCTTGATGCTAGCGAAACTGAGCCAGA
The DNA here is from genome assembly GCA_030142595.1 of Trachelus iudaicus. Classification (NCBI taxonomy): domain Eukaryota; kingdom Metazoa; phylum Arthropoda; class Insecta; order Hymenoptera; family Cephidae; genus Trachelus; species Trachelus iudaicus. The sequence goes on from JARQTH010000625.1 coordinate 269,785, forward strand.
GTAGAAATTTTATAATTAAAGTCGAAGAACCGTCCGGGTCTTAACTACGTCTGTGTAATGTCCTACCCAGGGACCTGGACAGGCTCCGAACTTCAGTAGGGAAAATTTCTGCTAGAGAGAATCAAGTAGACTGGGCAAAACATTACTTAACGCTCCAGCTCGTATTCCACTTATGTACTTCACACCCAACTGCGTTCGTGATGGGAATATTTAAGAGCTGTGCAAAAATGGAATCGCGTCATCACGCGCGCGCCTTTCGCCTCGAAAATAACAATTGGCTATTAATATCCATCCTCTACGCATTGAATTCCTTTAACGCGCAACTAATGACACCCGTGATGATTCTCACTTTTGATCGGCCATGAGAGCCAACTTTGTTAATACTCGTTAAGGCAGTCTTCGCGGAAAGCGGTACCACGGCCTGATTGCCACCTGCTATAGTCGGTCCACGGGTTCAATGTTTCTTTTCTGACTGATTCTGAATAATAGTCTCTATGTATAGTAGCCATTTTTTTACGAAGATCGATTTGTATGATTCTTTGGTAAAAAAATTTTATTTTGATTTTAACAAAAAATTTTGCCGGTCTATCGACAACCACGTGTCATTTACTAAGGGTTGCATTGCTTGCGAACTGTCAAAAAGACACGTTGAACTCGTGGACCGATTATATGTACCTATGTATGTACATATCGTGCCAAGTTCAATGTGCACGATCGCTTCCCCAGTCTAGCGCATACGACTCTCGTCCTGGCTATGCACATTTGTGGGAATTCCTGGCAAATGTCCGTTTTATTTGCTGGGTATTCGTGGACGCCTGGGAAATGCGGATTGAATTGAGCGAGAATAAGAAGTGAATTTTGCACCACATTTACCGCTGTACTCTCCGCCAGTGTGGACTGCACTTGAGCTCGAAGTGAATGAATAACGTGGGTTTATTGTTTGTACGGAATGTGAATGGCGTATACACGAGAGGCTGAAATAGTGTAGCGTAGATTGAATAAATTCTCAAGTATTCGTAATCGAACGATCGTGTGTACATTATCAGTACATTGATGAGAATATCTTTTTTTTACTTGAACGTGAAATTTTTCAACAATTTTAATACAAGTATTTTAAAGTCAATGTAAACACGAGGATGTATGTGATTATCGGCGTATACGATATTTATTAATTTTTTTTGACAATTAAATATCCTTATTATTCTCCGTCACGTATCAGTCGCTGAAACAAATATATACTTTCAAATGCCACCAGCCTTCCAGATGGTTCTGCGAGTTTTTACGCAAAGACGTAGATTGAGGACAAGTATGGACTTTTCTGGCTTGGCTGAACGACTCTCATATCGTCTTATATAGATTCTACATTTGGAGTCCATTGTGGAACAGTGGAACTCCTAACCTCGATGCTGGACTTTCATATCCACACCTCAAGGAACTTTAGGAACCTCTCGGAGATTGGGGCGATCGTTTACCCAGGTAGCATTTCTCTCCCGTGCATCCATCCACGAAGTCAGCCAGCTGTGCACGTATCGTTGCCGCGCCACGACACGCTGCTGCTGTTGCTCGATGAGATTTTCTGATGACGCAAGAGTCTAGTCGTATATATCAGTCTTAAGTCTGGACAGTCTCCTAATAATTTCTCGCTGGAAACTTTATAGATGAATTTGAAAACAAGTGGATGGACTCATCGCTATAATCAAAAGCAAGCTTACGTATGTCCGTAACTGAATTCCACCCAGGTCAATGAAGAGTTCAGGAAATTAATGTTTGGACAGTTGAAATTTATAACACTGGGTGAGGAACGCTTTTTCCAGGGATTAACGATATGACGGTACTTGCTTTCGGAATGTGTGACCATTCGATAAAGGGTGCTACTGAAAGGAGTTCCGCAATATGTCCCTTATCTTGTTTTTTAATGTGAACTCCCCTGACCTTACGCGAACGTAGTCCGTCTGGTTTTTGTTGAACTTTTTATTGATTTGATATACTTTTCCAAATTTTCTATTTACTCAAAATTTTATTTTATTTCGTTGTGTATGGTATTGCATACAATAAAATTATTGTGCGGCTACCTTGTTACGCAAACAAGGTAACTTGGTGCAATGTTGTTAAGAATCAATATCTATGTAAAGAACAAGCTCGGTACATTGTCATCGATTTGTTAAGTGGTTAGAGTACTTGAAGATACTTTTTTTACCTATTTATCTTACGGTATCACCGCAACTATCTACTACGGATATCCGAATAACGATGCATCTTAGAAAACTGGGTTAAACCAATCTTTCCCTAAGCTTTTACGGTAGAATGCGTAAAAAGTGATTTTTTTGCTGTTTCCGTAGTCTAGCGTAAATGGGAATTTTATTCCAATTTGGTTATACCTTGACAATTTGTCCCTTTCGCGCGGATCTTTAAATAAAAACTCGATCGAGTAATTCAGCATACATTTTCTTTCCCTGTATAACTCCAATGCATTATTCTACTTAGGTATGCATATAAATTTTTCTTATATGGTTATTTATTTCATCTAACCCTCGAAGAAAAGAATACCCTTATACGCATTTGGATAGAAAAAAAAAACCTGAGATTACTCGTTGTTTTCATCCCCCGTATCTGATAAGGTAATGCGATAAGAAATACAAGAACCTCGGATAAGCACATAAGACGCACAGGGGTAGCCGTAATACAATATTTAGAAATTTGATCTGTAGCAAGAAGCTATTGGAATGGCGATGTATGTATAATTTTCTTTCTAAATAATTTAATTCCCAAGTTTATTCTCTTATCGAAATGTACGAAAACTAACACGTATCTTTTTCAAACAATCTTATTAAAATATTGCACGATCATATTAATAATTATTATTTGAGCTGACGTCAATATTTTTTTTCTTTGTTTCAGGTGAGTGATCCACTTTATTTTTTAATTTTCACTCGTTACAACTACTGCTGATGAGTAAGTGCATAATATTGTTGCCCCATTGTTAGAATGCATTTTCAACTCGACGTTCGTATACCACGTTTTTTAACATAGTTTACAGTTTACTAATTTGCACGTAGATGGAACCACTCGAGAATTCCTGAACTCGTACAAAATTTGAGATCATTAGTAGAACAACTGCGAAAACAGTCCTTCGGATCTGCAGGGGATCCCTACCGGAAGCTGTGCTAATAGCTTTCTTGTCGATTCCTCGGCTAGAAGTTGCAAGTGTCTGAAAAAAAGTCTCCGTGTATGTAGGTCAGGGTCTACTAAATTTTTTAAATCCCCTTTCTATCTCAGCCCGGCTGTGATATCTGTATACTCTACGGGGGACTCAACCAGGCTTGTAATTTATTCCTTGAAATTGTAAATAGCCAGTACAAGATACGCCGCCTGTAAACGGAAATATATTTTTTGATAGGGCTTACTTCTGTAAAGCTTGCTTAGATAGGCTAATGTTATACAGGCTCGGAATACTTAGAGGTTGCGGGTATCGCGCGAGTTTCGTGAGCATAGAGGAAATTTTCAGGAAACATTTTCAACCCTCTGCGTAGAATCGTACTCCCGTCTAAAAGTACAAATAAAACAGCCAAGCACTTACACTGGTAGACTTCGATGTCTATCACATTTCAGAAAAATGTTGACGGTATTTTCGTTGCCCATGATACTTGATACTCTAAACGCGACTCATTGAATTTCCAATGATACCATATCAGGCACCAACAGGTACAGATGATCATGGAACAATAAGAGAAGAAGAAATTGCAAAAAAGGAACAAAAAATTGTATACCTCCTTACTATATATGAAATTGCAATAAGTAATCGCTATATCGCACTACACACACCACTATATAATTATCACACAGAGAAGATCATTCATTAATCCTCCGGACCAAGAAACGATGGTGGTTTTAACGTTTTGCTTTAAAGTGATTAATGGAAGCGCCTGACTGATAATGGCTCTTTGATGCCTGCAGCAGCCGAGCGCGTGTTACCCAATATTTAGATAGCCTACTATATATAGATATATCGCCATTAAGCCCATATACGTGGATCCGTAATATTTATATGAAAATTATCTATTTAACTCTATTTAACCATTTATTATCATCTCATTACTCTCTAATATTAATGCTGATAACGGTCTGGTTCTTTAATATCGATAAATGATTAAGCTTTCGATTCCGTTTACGATGGTAAAGCATGGCCGAAGTCATACTGAAAATATTCCTTTGATTTTCATGCGGCACAATGACGTTCTAAGAAACGCGATCCGCAAGCCTGATAAAGTCAAGGCAAGAAAACCTTTTGGGAGTTCTCTTTGTCTCTTTATTTTATTCTCTTTCAGACTCCTGTTAGCGAGAACCAAGATCCCTTCTTCTGTTACATCTAGATAAAAACCCAGGTCCTGGTGCAAGGACCTCCTATAGGTATCTCCGTTTAGTTGGAATTTTACTCGGTGCGGAGATACGAATTTTTCTCGTAAATGTTCCGTACGGCAAACGGGATACGTGTAATGGATTTTTTTTAAAACAGCAAAAAGTCAAGAAAAAAAATCGCCCTGGTAACCGATATCTGAACCATTGACATGGTTCATCCCTCAGGCTCCCTTTTCGTGGCTGCACGTAAAAAATGACTCTTGTCGTTCCGCCCCTCGCTTTTAGGCCGAAGCTGGGCAAGGAGCACCATCTCGAAATAAAAAATAAAAAGTTACCCGGTCCATTGTAACGAGTTCATCCCTTCGAAACTCGTATGGCGTGACGGATACAACACTGAAAATAACAATTTCGAAACGCGTCGGCAAATAGGGTACCTGATGGAGGCCAATGTAATTTACCCAGTTTTAGATCAGGTTACCCGTTCATCCCAGCAGGTATATTCGTTATGGGTTAGGATTGAAAAACCAATGAAAAATTTCAAGGGATTAATGGCTGCTCGCGATCCATCCGATCGTTCCAGCATCCTTGATATTCATCGCGGTAACGATGCCCAGTGACGTCATAACCCCATTTCATGTCCGCAGCCCAAACTGAAATAAGGGCCCGTGTGTTGGAATTACCTAAACGATAATCTTCAGCTTGTTCCGAATTACCGACTGTTGCAGGTACAGAGTTTAACGTGTGGTCCATTCAATCCCCACATACCGTACCCGCCGTATGTGAACTGTAACCCTGTAATCGATTAGACTGCATTAGGATTTCGAAAGCGATTTACTATTTCTAAGGCACGACTAGGTAGTTAAACTCTAGGCGATTTGAATAGATATCATCGATCGAACCTATGACTGTATTCATTTAGGGTTACGTCTCAACTAATTCTGTCTTTTGCAACAGCTCGCTGCACCAGACGTGCTCAGAACTCGTATTTTACCTACTGAAGCGACAGGACTTCTCGGGAACTTCGTACTTCTCGTACTCCGTATCTCCGTACTTCATTTGTTTCTTTGTTCAATCTCGGTGCACCCGTGCATCTCGAAATAGTCTGCTACGCCAATTACTGTCTGATGCAGTAACGTCTACGAGCGGAAGGTTCGTTCCGTAAGTGCAAACGGATCCACTTTGTTTATTCAGTAACAAAATTTTTAGACGGTACTTATTGTTGTGTTTGTTAATAAAATATTGTTTTCTTATTTTCAAGTAGCATCGAAATATGTGTAAAGTCAGAGAACCGAATCTATTACCTGTGACCTGTTACGTCTAGACTACCTTACTCGTAGATTAAAATTTGAAATTTTATAGCATCAAGTTACCAGCGGATTTGGGTTAGGTTAGCTATTAATATTCAAGAGCGGGTACAGTACGGGTATACTTTCGAAGAACAGTTGATAACAGAGAGTACGGGGGTTTATTCGCCGAAGACAGTAGTCTAAACCTGAACGGACATTGAAGTTCTGGATCAGTTAAAAATTTTGAAAATCGATTGTTAGTTTTGTCAAAAATTAATTTTTATTTTTTTAGGATGCACGCAAGTATCTGATATACTTGAATGTTTAATTGTCCCCAACAGTGAAAAGACGGTTTTTGTTTTTATAATTTTCTTCGTTACAACAGCCACTCAGAATTTCTGTGTAACTCGTAGAGGAAAACGTCGTGGCCACCTCGTGGATGAAAACAGAGCGTAAGGGATGCTGGGGCGGTCCTGAGGGATCGATACCAAGCGTTCCCTGTTCTCCCGGCTGCATCGTCCAATGGCGACACAACCACTATCGCCCACAATCCACCAAATCCTACCAGTCCTGCCACAGATGAACTTTTTGCTTCGATCCCCTCAAAGATGTCCTGGACCAGGAGACACTGTCTGAATTGTCCCGTTTACCTTTTAGATACGAGCTAGGTAGAGCTGGATCGACGGAAATGAAGGTTTGACAATGACACGAAGAAGCCCTAAATATATGCCAGGTCCCAATTCCCAATACTGACAGCAGATGTCAAAGTCTAGTATCGCTACTGTCATTATTCTTGACAATTTAAACCATACCGCACGAGGGATATCTCTTTACTACATCAACAACTGGTTCACGTCGTTTACTAACGATGATGACTCTTTCACGTGCGTGGACATACATATGTTATCGATCCCGTATCAAGATCATCCAGAGAAGCCACGTATTTATCATTACGGCTGAACGTTAATCACAACTCTTTAACGTTTACGATTTTAATTTCTTCGCAGTAGGCAAGGGCGTGTTTCTATCAGGCTACTCTCGATTTGCCTTCAGCGACGCTAGAGGGTGTCAATTTCCTGAAGCATCCTCAGGGGCATCGAACGTGGATCTTTGGCCGAAATAATATTTTCGAATAACGCGACCAAAGTGAATCATCGCAAACGCTGGCTTCTCCAAGGGCTGTGAAGGGTGTTATGGCAATCAGCAGCTGTACTTAACTTGAATAAGGGATGGAAGTAAGTCAATGGGCCTAAATTAGGGTTGGATCCCTTCAGTCAATTATTGACGTTCTAACCAGGAGCCAGCATGAGAAACTTAACGTTTTCGTTCGTAAACCAGTGTTCGATTTGAGGAAATTAAATTTCCTCGTGTAACCCACCTTTATATTGATTTACGAATTTTCATTGCGTGACCTTCGCTTTATTTTCTTATCCTCGATCGTTAAAGACAAACCGAATCGATCGTCGGCACGTTGCAAGCTGCAGTTGGAATGGCGCTTATCGAATTGTCAGAGACCATCGTCGTGCCCGTGAGTTTAAAGGTAATTGGGAAATAAAATATTTTAGCAAATAAAAATCATTGACCGCCATCTTTCTGCACTGTCAAATGAAAAGGTTGATTTATGCAACGATTTCGTCGTTTGTCAGCTTACCCAGAGACGTAATAGACTCTCTGGGCAATTTCGCTTAAATTTCATTTTCCACGTCGGCTGGCAAAGCTCGCACTCAAAATTCCATCGCAATTTAAAGTGAACGTGACCTGTCTTCGTATCCAAGTTTTTTTTTTTCAGTTATGTCTCAGTAACTAATTTGTATAGATTACCCTCGTAAAACGTCCGCTTCGACAGGTTTGATTGAACGGCCACGGTATTCGATTTACTTACCTGTGTCACCTGCAAATAATACGGCTTGTTTCTTTTGGGATGTACATATTATTAGCTTTTTGTTATTTCGCGATGCGCAACGTCTGTGGTGGGACTCTTGAAATAAATATAATACCGTTATTTTTTTTTTATTTTTAGACGAAAATACACACCGCCAATATTTTTTTCGTTCGGCACGAATCTTTATTCAAGTGCTTGACTTCATTTCAAAACATTTTGTTTCGGAATCGCCAACGCATTTATACGCAATCAAAGACACTCGTACCGAGAAAACTTCCGTTTGTTCCTCGTAAAAAAATGTTCATTATGCATAAATGAAATTGGGGTTGAAATTCGATGCTATCTTACTCAGAAATTCTAAGCGTTCTTTATCTTTGTTTTCTTCTTTGGAATTGACTCTCGTTGGCGAACGGAAATACTTACAGAGATCCCAGAAGAAGTTAACCAGAAGGTACTTTGCCGGCGGAATAAATTTAAGCGTATAATTTATGGGGATATCGCGAAATTCGTAAATCAGAGAATCGCGATTCAGTAACTTTCGTTAATTTGCAAAGTCAGAGTTGGATATCGCGATAATCATAGTCGACGAGCTGATATACGGCGCCAATGGGATTCAATGAGTTAGGGTAGAGAGAATATTTTTTTTACATTTTTATACTGTTCCGATAAGTTTGCTAATTTTTGTTCATTGTTCTTCTAAGATAGAGGAATTTTTTTATTTTTCATATTAATCCAATTTTTTTGACTCTATCAATATTTGGCGCATGGACAAATTAGAAAATGGCCGCTTGGCACTGGAGCACCACGAAAATTCCTATGCCGCAGTTTGCCAGGCTTGGCCAGTATGTTAGAATTTATAAAACCCAACCTCACCACCCTGCATTCTACGCTTTAATTTTACGAAGTAAAACCCCTGCAATTTATTAAAGTCAACGTACGTGGCATGGGTGGCCAGTTAATTTTGCTTAAGATTAAAAATAAATTTTACTTGTCCCCACCGGAAGTCGTCGACCGCACTCGTTAACGCTTCTGAATATTTGTAACTCAAAGTTTTTCCGGATTCTTTTGCATTTTCAAAATTGATATTATCAACATTCTCACCCAGTATCTGTTTACCTACACGTAGATTTTAGTCGTAATTGGGTAGAATTCCGTTATCAGGTGGTTCGACCCAACTAACTACGGTCACTATTACCTAGACCCAGGCCGTGCCCCCGACGATAGGAACTTGACCTATAAAAGCTCTCGGAGCTTTTACGGTAGTAATGGCCGATCGCATGCGAACGAGTAATTCAGGTTAACTGTATAGTTACGTATGTTCAGGCACGACAGGCCAATATCCTGGTCTCTGGAAGCTCACTGATTCGATAGTACGATATAAATCAAATGAAATGAAGGTTTAGTATTTACGATTAAAAAAAATTATTTTCTCCAACTCGAGATATTTTTGAAGGCTGTATACAACGTTTTGATATATAGCCTATGTAACATTGACACGCATCCATGGAAAATTAATTCTCTTGATAACGAATTGTTCGTGGCTACAGTTCTTTTCGAAGGAGGGCTTTCCAGCTATTGCTACCTGAAAGTTGAGTCAATTTCACGTAGCTGACATTCCGCTGAATAGGTTACGTCAAGTTATCTCTTATACTCGTTAGTACGCGTCAAAGAAACTGCAGCTTTTAATTAATCCAATTAGAGCCGAAGTTACGCCATGAGTGCTGGGACTTGTTAGATAGACGACTCAATGGTGAGATATCTTTTTGACCATTGCAAATGCACATATCTTCGACTACTTGCGTACCCTACTTATCCCATTTGTTTTTTTAAATAAGTGGTATTTATGTATATGTTACGAAAAAATTAATTTTCATGCCGTCGCTTTTTGTATATTTTATAAGTTTCGAAAATTCATACACCACCCCGTAGATGACACACTCATCGTGTTATGGTCGGACGCTGACTATATCTTGAGAAAAAAAGTATCCTCCCATGACGTATATGCAGGAAGCGTCAAGTCCGCGAGCAAACACACTCGAGCGAAGGTCCAATTTTCTCAAAACGTCCACAGAAATTCACGAAATTGCACTTTCCGGGCTACCCCGCAAACAGTGCTATGACGTAACAAGGGTAGAATGTAGTTTCCGGGCAGTCTGCAATTTCGCGAAACGATCCTACGAGTGAGTCTCGACGGGGAAGTTGCGGGACATGAGAAATATCCCAGGAGCAGCAATGAAACAGTATGTTCGGTTAACGATAGTTGGCAGCACTTATATTCACACTAGATATAGCGTTGTAGGTTAGGAATAGGCAAATGCCAAGGGCACCGGAAGTCAAGCGGCACAGGAAAGGAAAAGGTTAACAACAAGTCCCGTAACGATCCCTGTGCTCCGCCATTTTGCTAAAGCAAATCCGTCGTTCCTTTGAAAACGTTCGAAGCTATTGCCGGCCGCAGTAACGCAAATTGGTAGTAAAAATCGATCGGCGCGAACTTTGAATTCCCAATTACGTATACGTACAAGTGTAATATTTATGCAAGGAGATATTAAACAAGTATAGCAGGTGTCGAGACGCTGCTGTGAAGGGTCGTCTTCGTGCTTTGGATTATTGAGCTTTACGATTTGTTTCCTTACAACCACCCGCGCTGCTTTAAACCGCATGCAGATACTTGCCGTCCAGGCTATAAAGCAGCCTAGAAGGCGGAAGCTGGATGAATGCACAGGGAGCCAGCATAGTCGTTGGGGAACACGTGGGACATTGCTGTACAGAGGGATGAAGGTATATCGACCGGGGCCTCGAAACTTACCCCTGGGCTAGAGAGCACCCTCTGTGACAAACCCCGGTACACCCTTCCTTTCCCTCGGACTTCCACATTCGCACCCTGAAATACCTACTTTGACACTTGGCTCTTCTTACGCGACGTTGCGTAACATATGATACGTGCTACTTATGAAAAAAAAAAATATATTATGTGTATAAGCTAACAACACGACGGACTTGAATTTCGCTGAAGCATCTCAATGCCGTTTCCTTCCAAGACCTTTAAGGCTTAAGACCTTGGAACGGATACTTTATTACTGACAGGGGTTGGAGTAGCTATAGCAAAGAAAACGCGACAGTGTGAAACAAAGGTAAAAGCCCCGAGATACGTGTCAACGCGTCATTTTGCATTTACCGTGAGGCTCTTTGTCAATTTAAGATCTGAGGATTCTAGGACATTTGTCAGATGTAAGGAAAAAAAATGTTTTTTCTTCACCAAACGTCCCTTGCCAACTGTCAATAATTTATACTGTCTGCTACGTGCTTACATGGGTTAGGGTTCTTGTTAAGGGTGCGTGTCTGGTAATTGTTTACTCGGATTGAGAAAAGGTTTATGTCCTTGATAGACATTTAATCAGAGCTACTATTACAGGATATATCTATGTCGGTTTATATATATATATATATATATTGACTTTCATTAATTCACTCGGTAGTTGTCGTAAGACGCATAATTGTCTGTAGACATGTTTTTCGTGTATTTATGAAACGATAGAATTTCATGCGAAAGAATTGGCGTCGTACGCGTTGACGGTTTCTTAACGCTGTAAATTGATGTTCAAGTTAACTTTAGGATTCATAAAAATACATGAAAAATACCTGTAGGTTACGACTTTGCTTTATTCGATTATCCGTTTCCTCGATGGGAAGTGTCATAACATCATTAATAGCAGTGATACCCGCAGACGTCGTTACCACGTGTAAACATACATTGCCATGGGAATATTACGTATGGGAAATGGAAGTTGCGAGTCTTTTGGTACGTTTATCACGTCTTTGAATTGGTTTACAAAGTACATCACGTCGCGTCGTCCTTACAACCCAGCTGGATTGCATTTTCTACGTTGCAGAGAAGCCAGTCGGCGTCAGGTATAGTTTCTTGCAATTCATGACAGATGGCGCCACGCGGGTCGAGGACCAATCAGATTTCAGAAGCGTCACGTCGTCCTCGTACCGTCTGTACAGGAAGCTCGAAATTTAGTCGTGTACCTATACAACCATAATTTTTGTCCATCCGTTAAAAGTGTAACGGACTTTTTTTTCGAAACGCGGTCGCAACTATTTTCTTACGTGAAAATCCTTCTTGAACTCTTGTCGATCCTAGCGAGGCGTATCAATGATTGCACGAGGCTCTGTGGCTTTGACGAAGGTCGAGACAGCAGCAACGGCAGCTATGACAACCAAGCTATAGTGTAATGCAGATGTTGACACTTTACGAGGGATCGGTTACGCCACGAAGTCTCTAGACGCTTCTGGTAGGCGACGTATTGTCGTAGTGATTAAAAATTCATGAGCAATTCGACTGAATGGAACTCTCGCTGGATTCGTGACGTGGTATCACGTGTCAAAATTAGGAAAGGATTTTACTATCAGATACAAATGACATTTCTAGCAAGGGCAGATATGAGTTAAAATTGAGTTGTGAATTTTCTTGGTTTCTGTATTGTTAAACTGTTAAATCAGGATTTATTCGTTGATTACGTTTCTACGATACTCAACATTTTTTAATTTTTCATATTCCATCTTCTTCATCGGATATACACAAAGGAGTGTCTTTTTTTGAGAATACCATTTCTTCACTTTGACTTACAATAGTTAGACTATAGGTGTAAACTGTGTGCAAGGTGAAATCGAATGTTCCTTCATCCAAGTCAGTATGTTTTCATAAAATTATGTAAATGCGTTAAGCGAAAATGAAATTTACCTTCTTAGTAGCTCGGATCGTTTACATTTGCATATTACGAGGGATGTACAGTGCACCCTTGGCCAGGGCTTATTACGTGGCAATATGACGTGATAAAGCTTTTCGCTCTCGTTCTCCGCTCTTAGCTAGAGCTTGCGATATTTTACTTACAGAGGCAGTCTATTGGTATTCGCAAGTCGAAGGGAGATGCAGTATGTATACATGATTTCTGTATCGTCCAACCCTCGCGTACAATGTTAAATGTAATTAGGGAAAGTTTGACATGGTGTTTTCTTTTCATCTTAATGAAAAGACTACATCATTTTTATCCCTTCTCTAGGGAAGGGTTACTCTTCAGCTCTTATAGGGGTGGTTGTCATGCGCACGAGTCGGCAAGAATATTATTGTTCCATGTTTATGACTGTGAAAATTGTCGATTTTGTTCCTCGCCGTACGTACGTTGTTCATCCCGGACGTACTCTTCGAGAGTATCAACGTAGCTCCGAGAAAGCTCTTCCGGTTTGTATTGGGTCCTGTTGCCCTTGAACCGAACGCTGCCTTAAATCGTGGAACTGCGTTCGATTGCTTATCTTCTATATATATATATATATATATATATATATATATATATACATACATACATATATGTCTAATCCTGACGGATCCTTGAAAAGGATCCCAATTATGTCGTGAAGTTGCGAGTCACTTGTACAAATTGAATGGTGGGTTGGGGCCTTTTAAACGCTGCTGCTAAGGGAAACTGCGCTATTAGTCGGCCGTTCGGAACTACAAGATCGTCCTTGTTGAAGTTGAGACGAAATAGATAAAGAGGAGATACGAATCGTTTAGGGGGAAGGGAGGGGCGGGGGGACTGGAACGAGACGAGAGGAAACCTTAACGACACTCATTTTCTTGCCAGTGCTTAAATTCAGGAGAGTCGAGCTTTTTCGCGTGGCCCATTTCATTGGGGATAAAAGCTTCGCTGGGGTATCATCGAAGCTTTACGATTTTATTCTCAGAGCTGACTCATGGGCTGACTCTCAAGCTGACAGAAGCTGTTCCGAGTAAATTTTTCTAGCAACGCATGAGAGTTAATTAAGTCAATCAGTCAGTCGGCGACCTGTATTCGGGACTAATGACAAATAATATCGGGCCTTGCCCGAAGGGTCTCGCTATTTCAGCTTTTTCCGGAGAATTTACTGCCAGATCTAAATTGCACTCGGCTACTTCGACAAACTCGCGTCTAATGGCCGTGCATAAATTTCAGCTCGGGCGGTAGGCGTATTTGCATAATGGACCACCAGGGCAAGGTTAGGGATGATTACGCTCGGTGCTTCTACCCAGGAACCGGAAACCGCCCGATGATAAATAACACTTGATTTCAGAGGTTTCAATACTCTCCGTGAGGGAGTCGACCTGTGTGATTCTTGATGTCTGAACTCCGTTAGGCCCTTCGTAGCCGTCAGGCGCAAAGTGCATTTTCGTGTAATACGGAAATTCATGAATGTTCTATATATAAGGGATTTCAGAGTTCTTGCTAGTCAGTAAAGTCTACTACCACCCCTTCGCCATGTGATCGCTCTAGAAGATCTTGGCGTCCTGGGCACCCCTGGTGCATCCGAATGGTACCCGATTTGGAGACGTGTTCTGAATAACGTATTTACTCGTCAGTGAGAAATATCCTGTGGGATTTTCATGCCGGATACGGAAATTGGTAAAAAAAAAGAAGCTGAGAGTGAAGAAAATCTGACTGCGACTTATATCTGCCTGGGGACAGGAAACGCAAATATACTATATCATCTTGGAACGCCTTCCTCGACTAATTCACAAAGTGGAATTCAAATCATTCTCGCAGCACGTGAGTCATTTGATTTAGTACCACCCGGTGGATTAATGTTTCTCGTGTTTCACGCTGTTACAACTGCTTTTGCGCAGAAGGAATTCTTGAAATGTTCCGAAAGCGAAGGACCAGCTTGATATTCTCTTGGAAATTCATCCGGGATACTTTTTATAGAATACCGCGAGTAAATTTGTAAATCTATTTTGAGTCTATTTGATCTGGATGATTTTAGGTTTTTTGTCATTTTTTTTTTTTAGGTATCTCGGTTATGCATGTAATTTAATGTAATATACTGTTATTGTGATTCTGATATTTATGGAATATTTTATACCGGGGATGTCCCTGTCGTGGCATATGGTTTCTTTCACGGGTCAGAAGAAATTTGATATTCCTTTTTCGGTATACGAATAAAAACTAACTGCCATATAGAAACATGCGGTTGAAGGGTCAGGGGGTCGATTTTTAATAAAATGATTGGATCACTGTTCTATTTCTGAACTTGAGCGTATCCATACCCTATGCTAATGTTCGCACTGCTTTCTCAAAGCGTGCAAATTTTCTAGGGCTTCTGAAAACTGAAATTTTACACGCGACAATGAAGATTGGAAGAACAAGGTGGTTCGTGTCTAAACTTACTCTGTGACTACATGAGTCCTGCAGTCTGCAAGCTCACTATTTTCTACTATACCGACACACGGCAACAAACACTAGCCGCCTGCTTGGAAGCTCCACACAGATGGCGCTACTGTTTATATCCTAGCGATCAATAGATCGCGAAACAAATCATCAATAAAATTGAATGAAACATGACACGAACGTCCAAACAATGACAATGCGTAACAAACTATTGCAGAATACAAAAAAAAGATTTACTCAAAATAGAAACTCCATACTACGCAAAGAACTGGTTCATCGTAGATCTTGATTGTTTTCATCTTTCGCCGTCTAGCCGTGCCAATATTTTTCTCCACTTGCCTATTTTCGATCGGGATCCCCGTGCCTGAATGACAATCCGACCTAAACTAAGGATTTGTAACAAGGCCGTGTTCTAGTTAATTTTGAAGATTCAGAAGAACCGATCCATTGATACCAGTACATTCCAAATACGATATTAATAAAGCGACAGGTGGAACCTGTGACCGTCCCAGAAGTAACTCAACGCGATATATACCAGATCAAGAAATCATTAAAAAGTCATCGTATCCTACAGCGATAAATCATTCATTCGTCGCAAATTCTGTTTGACCCATAAACGAAGAAATTCTACTATACCGACTCTGCGCTGTTATACAGTAAGATCAACGACCGTAAAAATTCCAATGGAACGTATCATCCTTATTAATTTGTACCATCCAACCACTTATCATTAATATCTATCCACGACTGAATCTACCGACGAGCCAATGAAATCCGAAGTCATCCTACACAGGACAATGACAAAGACCATTTGTTCCCAACAAAATTCTGTCTCATTAAAATGACCTCTCACTTCTTCACGCATCGCTTGAAAGTCATCGACGCGATAGTGCGCACTGAGCATTGTTGAATTCGCGGGCGAAAATTAGCGGAAGGTCATACAGGCTCAGCCCGAGAAACAAGGCTTACCTATACCATTAATTATTTAACATATTTGAACAGCGGCCAATACGAATTTTGAATTCGGGTCGGTGCCGAACAAACAGCCTCGAGTGGCGAACGCTGGAAGTGGAGGCTTTTAAAATAAAGCCTAGCCGCCGTGCACGGACCTTTTTGACTTCTTGTTCCCAGTTGCATCAACCGATACTCATTTGGACGTCAAAGGAAAAGTTTTAATCTCGTAGTCACGAAGCCACCAGTAGCTAAATCCAACTTCATCAGCGAACATTAACTATCTCTGCGCACAACGGGAAGCCCGAGCGAAAAGTCATGCATTTCGGCCGAGCACAATCATGTTCAGACAATTATTCAGGATATTCTACGTCTACAGAGGAATTTCAATTCCTTCGCTAAGTACGTCTACGTATCTCAATGTCGTCTCTGCAAACAGCAAGTAGATCTTCAAAGGATTATTATCCCGTAACATAGGCAGCGTCCTGTTTTCTCTCTATGTCCTCCATCTATAGAGTTATTTAGTAGAAACGCACCACCTGAACGTAGCTCTACCACAGAAATCAAATGAATGGCTAACTTCAGATGGTGCTTTTATACTGACTAATACTGTATATCCCTTCGTACCCAATTGCCTAATAATATTTATACGTCCTATGGTACCGATGACATGAAAATATTTTAATGGTTAATAGGACTCCATATGCGTATGGAATTTTATGGTTATTTGATGGTTCCACGTGTTGAAATGCACGTTGGGTGCATCCTTGCAACTTCGTTTATGATCCTGCGACGGTTTATGGGAATGTTCTGTTCCGCGTGTGGATCGGAAATTGCCAACTTCATGTTTCTGTTCCGGCGACAACTTCACTGCACTGGACGAGTATTGTCGTAGATAGAAATTTAAGTGATATTCTTTTGTTTGAAACTAACTTTTTTTTTATCCTGCGAATGTTGGATCGGGGTCTATTTCAGCTTTGGCTTATGTCGAAATTAGTAAAGTTTTACTACGGGGAGATGCGAGCGCGATTCGGACGCTTTGGAGATGGAATTTTGTCGTCGCTAGTACGACTCTCTTACCCCACGCTGTTTTCTATTATTAAAACTGTCTCGGTCATAGTCACTGGATTCCGTGTTTCAATCGGACGTTGAAGCATTTCGTTTTTTTCTTTTGACTGGAATTTCATCCCATGACGTTTCTTCGCAATCGCGCTTACGTTTCCTTGTGCTTTTGTATTTTTGCCAAGGGAAGTGCCATTTCCGCAAATGAATCTCGATTTCGCAAAGGACCCGACGGAAGTTTCTCGTTATCCAGCTAGACGTTTTTCGCAAATATTTTCTTCAAACATCTCAAAATTTCTCCGAAATACGAAATATATTGACGTCACGTTTTTTTTTATTGTGATGACGTCATCGCAAAAATTCAGAAAAATTGCAATTTCTACGTCTTTTTTCGGTTTTTCAAATTTTTTAAAAGTTCAACATTTTTTCGAAAGTCAATCCTTCGACCTCGCGTCGGTGCGAGTACGTATCAACCCATCTGAAATTTAAAGGTACGCGATCATCGAGGTATGAAATTTAAGAGGTTAAGGAAACATTGTAATTTTTGAATATATTTAATCAAATGCCATCAAATTTCGTAGATACTAGAGAATTTGGGTTCGAGACAACTGTGAGTCCCACCAATATGTACTTTAGATCTGTTGCCAAAACGAAAGTATAAAAAGCTCTTATGATATGTTTATGATCTCAGTGGCTCTCATCTCCGTCAGCTATTTACTTACAGCTAACCTTACATCCACTTCCGTAAATATTACACATACCCAAAATTCATTATTTCAAATTTACTTACAAAAGTCTACATAAGAATCCACCACTTGTAGTTCATTGTTATTTAGATACTAGATTAGGTAGATCAACTGATATGTGGAATAGGCATGTATAAGTGTCCGCATGAGGAGATATCGCACCATTGCTCAAAATGCCTAAGAGAAAACCAAAATTAATAAAATACAAAGGATCCCCACCATACAAGTGAATCAATCAATTATTACCAATCGATACAAGAATAATTTGCCATAAAAAACATTTACTCAAATCATACCTAATGAAGATCGATAAATAGCAATTTATATAAAAAATCCGCTAAAACAATCTAATACCAAATTATCCAAAAATTTGTTTTCGTATAAGTTTTATTTTCAATCTGACAGGCACGCCTGTGGCGCGAAACATGAATTATCATAATATCTGTGATAAGTTTAATCAATGACTCCCGGTAGTCCGCTTAAAACTTGGTAAATAAAATTAAGTATTAAAATCGTTGTCTCGAGTGAACATGAGATAAAGAAAAATTATGAATTGTATAGTATATATGTATATACACTTACATATATATATATATATATATATATATATATATATATAAACGACGAATTTGAAAAAAGCAAAGCTGTTCAAAATAATCCGACTTCACTCTATAAATACAATACGACATTCAGTCCTCTGCGGCGCGTCGCGACGCTAAGATGCTTATCTTCATATATACGTTCTCCTCCGAGCACTGATTAAAGCACGCGTCGAATGCGTTTAATTATCCCGATTGGCCCTGTTCTCTCGGTCATTATCCGCTGGTACTATTTGCAGCGTCGAGTGCAGGTGCGACTTTGCAAGTTGAAGTCAAGTAACCAGTCTCTTGGCAATAGCGCCTATGCATGTCGACAGTAACATCCGTCCCGTTGAGATTTCATCCGAATCAACAGGATCCAGTTGCATCTCGCTAACAGTGAGACGAGGATCGGGTGAAGAAAATATTGGCACGTAAACGTGATAAATTTAAATGAAAAGAAAAATAAATGTTTAAAAGCACGTACAGTCAAGTATTTTTCTTCGTACAAGTTTAATTTGACAAATAGAAATATGGCATGATTATAATGAAAAAAGTTTAAAGAATTTATTAACAGTGAATTCTTTGAGTAGATCTCGAAAATAAAAAAAATAAAATTGTCTTATTTACATTGTGACTGTGTCGTTTCTTTATCAGAACCTATGCGCCGTGCTGTAAACTGATTGTGCAGTTTGTTGTGGCTGCTCGTGACTACGATTCGTAATTTAACTGTCCGTAAGTTTCGCGTGATAATTAGGAATTTTGATATTTGGGTACCAAAGAAAATTCGTGTCATTTTATTTTTGAAAATTTTTTTCAACTTCACCTACACGCAAGATACTGCTGGGAAACGGCTGGGTTTGTTGATGTATGTTTCTCTGTCAGGAATAATTTTTTTTCAAGAGAAAATATTTTTTTTCAAGTTTTTACGGATAGTCCAATTTTCTCTGGTCACGCTTGTGGGGTTTATGAATGTAACGTCACTTTGCCTTTCTGCCAATAAGGAATAACTAACACTCGGAAGATCAGGTGTCCACTTGACGGGACTCTGTGTAAACGTTGTAGGAAGAAGTTTTACTCAAGTTTCACGTGCAAGCTGGAAAGTTAATTTTTCCTGAGACTATACAAAGTGCATGGATAGTATTTGTGATGACTTGTGGCGTAGAAAAGGAAAGATACTTGTCTACGGTATTTACATGTTGAAACGATAAGACCTTAGCCAAGGCTAATTCATCACAACATGGAGAGACTCAACATGGCGGAAGTGATGAGACGCAAGGACAAGCGTCGTCGGAGGGGTTGGACTGTCGTCATTGGACACGAAGTCCGGTAAGCGATAAAAATTAAACGTATGATGAAAATTTATTTGGAGTGCAATTGGTCAGCTTGGGCACGTAAGAATGTATATAAGAGCAGTTGTAAATTCGAGTATCGACTTTCGTTTGTACGAGTTCTTAGAGAGACGTAGATGCACGCGCGTAGGTATAAATACAATACGGTATATTTATCTGCGGCACTCCTTTGATACTCGGAGTTTGTCTCATTTATTTTCCTTCTTTAGCAACTTGCCGAGAGAACTTTTTTCTTTGAGAAACTCGGGTGAAAAATCGAGGTAGCGTTTATTTCGTAGACTATTTTTTTTATTTCTTTAAGATTTTTTTTATCAATGGATTCCAACTTCTCGGTGATTAATTATCAACCGGTATCGTATGATACATCTGCCTGCCGGTAAACGTTAAGCGTCTAGGTGGTGCGAACTTGCGACAGACGGTGCTGCCATCGTGCGATGAATTCTGAAAACTCGTAGGAAACAAGTCGGTCGGTATACAGGTAACTGTAATTTGACATTCGTACTAAATATTTTCTGATTTTTTTAACGAACGTTCTTTACAGCGACGGAATATTAAAAGATTTATTCTTGATTTTATGAGATAAATTTTTGTTGTATACTTCTATACTTGTATACTTTTTTTTAGATCTTTTGAAATGTTTTACGATAGCGAATAACGATTTATATAATATATTTTAATACTACGTATTTCTATACTGTGTGGCTTCTGGCATGCTTTACACTAATTGAAATCATACATCGAATATCGAAAATATACGTAATACAGTACGGATTCAAATCCGTGATTGGATGAGCCTAGATGCGCATTGACTGTAATATACAGTATATCTCTCAAATGCTATACGGCGCAGCTGCGATTGGCAGCTGCATGTTCCACGAGTTTAATTTTCAACTCCACTGAAAATTTTCGTGAAAAATACAATATTGAGTAAAGCAAATAGCTTCTCTATAACGGTATTTACAGTCAGTCATTTAATTACAGCATATCCGCATGCAGCAACACTCTGAAAATATAGAATAATCATATTAATCACAATTAAAAAATCCATTCTGATACACATCAGTGATCGCAACGATTATCCACTGTTGATTTATTAATTGTAACTTTATAAATCTAATATCTGACTACAGAAGCTTTGTAATCGATTAGAAACGTGCTTGGAAATATTCGCCAGAAAATATCCAAGCTTCTCGTTTTCTCTTATTGTCGGAAAAACGTTCGGTTCGCCAGGCTGATATTTCCGCTTCGTGGAACACGACCAGATGCGTTCCTTGTGCAATTTTGCGTGATGCAGCTGCGAACGTACCGCCAACGTCGTACAAAAATGGCCGTGGAAAAAATTTTTTTTTTCGTAACTACACATACGGTCTATAGTAATCGAAGCTGCTACGTAAATGACAAAGTAATTGGAATTGATTGATCAAATAAAATTATTCTGATTTTCTCATTCGCCATGTAATTATTTTTATGACTTGCAAGCCCGATTATCGTCTCGTCTAGGTTAATTATGCAACTTGGTCTACATACTTGAATAGAATATTCGACACCTGTCGTCAATAATACTGACACTTGACACATTGCATATAATTAATATATCCATTCACAGTTTATTAAAATGATCTTTTCAACCAATGGGAAGCCGGATGCAGCTTCGTGAAATGCCCTCCAATATCTTGTCAAGGATATGTATTATTCTGATCCCTGAGATATCCATACGTGCATACCGTATAGTAGCGTACAAGCCTACAGGCTTGCTTAGTAGCCTACATATGCACGTATGTGAATTCCAGCAGATACGATTATGCAAACACATACATGCTTTCAGCAATAATCACGAGAGAATGTGCAGCATCCTGGATCCCGACGACGTTTTTAACTAATAAATTTTTGAGTGAGCTTGATGAAGTCTCTTTGAAAAACAACATTTTCACGTTTGCCTTTCCCTTTTTCCATTCTGAAAGCATTTCGGACACGGCGTATACATTAAGGCGAATTAAATGCAGTCAAACTTTATTAACATTTTATTTTTATGTGCTTTTCGTGATTATCAGAAATGGTTAGAAATTTTTTATTCGTTAGGGCAGTGTAATTTTTTTTTAATTATGCCCCATTTTTTTTTTGTATATCCATATTTGGACGCACTATGCTGAGTTCACATGTCGATTCTCAATGGCATTAATGCTGTGAATATAACCGTGAAATAGAATATATCTACGAAGCGTCCTAGTTACTGGTGCACTTAAGTGCACCTAAGCATGCATCCTCACATTTGTTACGTGACTTTATCTATGCACTGTGCACGCTCTAGCTTCCATATGGGGTGAAACGTAAAGAGGTCATGGTGGACTGTTTATTGGATGTGGAAATAAAACGTTACTAATTATGTTTCCACTGTAACATTGTGAACGTGGTGACTGGGTTGAATTTAAAAAAAAAAATTTGCCATTACTGTGTCTCAGTCGTGACGTATGAGGTAGTAGGTATTTTTAGATTTTCTTTGATTTTACGGTTGTCGCATCTTTGTGTGTTCAGATAAGAGGAAATCTTTGAAGATTGCACTGGTATATTTTTCAATTCTGCAATGAATAACTTCGACAAGGAGTATTGGGAAGAATGGACGGCGAGTGTTTGGTTTTTCCAATGGGAAAAATGAGCAGCAAAATATTTACTATATTCTGGTCGGCGCTGATCGACATTTGAGAAACGGTCTCCAGGATTCTAGAAGGACATAGAAATCTTGAAATTTATTATTCATCATTCACTGCCTACAGAATTCTCTCATGTATTCGAGTCTTCCTACGAATAATTCTCCGTCTTCTGGGAACGCAGTAAGTAAACCAATCGATATTGATAAAAAATAAGAAAATTAATCGCAAGAAAAAAGCGTGTTACCCCAGAGACTTTTGGAAAACAGTAAAACAAAGGAACCACGAACGTCTTTGATTTTCGAAAATTTTACGAATTTGTTACAATCCACAAAATAAATTTAAAATAAATATATTGTTGACGGCCATTTTTCGTTTTAAAATCGAAAAAAATTTGACGAAACAAATTTGTTTCTTGTACTTACCTTCGAATTCTTTGAAGTACAGTCAACTTTCTTGTTACACCATGGTACTAGGGTTTTAGGGATTTGAACTATCCGCACTTTCTTACCGTGGTAAGAGACCTGAAATTGCTAGCTTCACTTTAACGAGTCCGTTTACGGCTGATAGTTACTTCCGGATCTTCCGGTGGACGAGGTTTCGCCAATTCTTTGTGCATTTTCGCCGCGCGTCATCCTCTCTAGGAAGTAAAAGCACTTTGGATAAGTAGTCTGTCATTTAAGCTTGAAGTTTCTTAAGAAGAAATCTCGAGAATTTAATTCGACTTTGATTTGAAAATTAGACCGAACAAGAATAAAGGCTCGATTTTGTATTTCATTTATGCGTCATTCGACATGTATATATTCACATCGATTTCGTAACCTCAGCGGCGTTTTCATGTTTGCTGGAAAAACCGGTAACAGTGGGCGTACGAAAATCTCCATAATCTGCGATATCCTCATTGGCCATGCACATTCTTAGTACGTTCAACCCACATCTTAGAAATGAGTTTCCTGCCTTAGCTCTTTTCTCGGAATCGCTTAAAATTTTTAAAATAATTAAATGTCCTTTTTACAACGTTTTTAACGAATTCCTAAAAGTATATTATTCGTAAACCCAAATTGTACGTTACGCTTCGGAAACGTCCGACATCGCAGAGGTATGCTTTGAGCGTAGCGAAATATCCACAAGCATTAACATCAAACTCAACAACGTTGTGTTTGGATTGAGTACGACGTGGGAAGAGAATCCAATAATGATATACATAAAAAAAAATTTCCACAATCCCTATTGAGTTAAAGCCGTAAACGCTTAAAGGGGTTACCCTACTGTGAATGCACAAAAGATATGACGAAGCCATTTTTTATTCTTTTTTTTTTCATTGACGACAAAAGAATTGTTAAATTTTTTTTCTTCAACTTTTCACCTCAAAATTTGCATTTAAAAAAAACAATATTTTCTAAAGAAAATGTATCAGCGAAAAAATGGCTCGTCGCGCGATAGCTATCGTTTCATAGAACATTTTTTCCAAAAGTGAAGTTGATTCATTAATTAGGTCTCGAGACGTCGTGTTCACCGTTTTCTTCTTAAATCGCAGCAGCCTCCAATGCGACAGTGCAAAACTTTTTTTTAAGTAGTCTTTTTCAAATTTTCAAAATTTATTCATTAATATGTATGTTAACACATAGCCAAATGTAAATTGATTTCCATTTATAGTTTTCGAGTAATTAATTTTAAAAATTGGTTCTATTTTTTGTGCATTCACAGTAGAGTAACCCCCTTAAAAAAATAACACTCGAGAACCTTTCAACGGCAAACATAAAAATTCATCCCTCAATGTTCTAATCGTTCGACGTCGCCAACCGGTTTAAATCTTCATAATATACAATAGCATAACCTAATCGTTAAGATATACATATACATATGTACATTATACCGAATTCGAAGTAATTTCTTACTTCTGTTCACTCGAATAATTTTAATACTCTACATTGTACCGTAAGAAACGCTGGCGCTCTTCTGGGTACTGTATAAACGTATTTTATGCGCGCAAGCACAACCCCCTTTACAGGGTACGTTATCAAACAACCAGACAACCTCACGGGCAGCAGTCGAGTTCCCCTGCGGGATATACAGGATGTTACTTAAAATTGACGAGAAAGAAATTGCGAGTGGCGAGCCGAAGCGTGGAGAGGGAGGAGTCGTGGTAAAAAAAAACTGTTTTTCTACCTGGTAGCTAAGGGCACAGAGCCTGGTGTGCGGAAGACCTTCCGAAGATTCAGGTTGTGTGTTACAATACCTGAACGGACCTTTCTACATGGTTGAATTCATGTATGGAAGAGAGAGCATGCTCGGCAGTTCGCGAGTATGAAGTCGAGGTTCACAGGAGGGACGTCGCTTCTGTTCAGTCTAACAGCACGCGTCACGAGGCTCGGTCGGTTCTTCCGTGACTCCTTTCGAATAGTTAACGGTTACGGGCTATATTTATTTTTCTTTTCCTTGGTCGTAGTGCATTTTTACGAAAGAGCGAGCAAAGTGCAGTGATTAATGTGTGTTTCTGGATTGCGTTTGTGGACTTACTCGTGACCGAGGATCGAAATCACTCGAGGTAAGATTATTCCTTGCTTCACGTCACGAGGCCTTTTTCAGAGATACTTTGACGCTTTAATTTTCCTTATAACCTAGAAAATGTTAAATTCTGTCGCATCCTTCATTCGATTTCTTTGGTAATATCTGACGAAAGCCTCGATGATTTCTCTGTTCATTTTTATTGATATTTAATGACAAACGCCTTGGAGTCATCGTGTATTCCCGTGACAATTCTTTTCTATTCTGGATATCGTCATCGGGCAAAGTGACTAATGAAATTCGGCGTTATGTCCCAGCGCTTTTATATATTTTGTTTAGTCTATCGCCGGAGCGTTGTGTGCGGTTCGTGTTAGGAGCTATAGGGTGCCCTATAAGTGGCCGCCTCCGTTAATGGGAAGAAATATGAAAAGACAATGACTACCGTATATCCTTTTAACCTTGAATCTCAGTAATGCAACTCGGCTGGTAAAGCATAAGTCAGCGGAGTGAACGAAATGAAATGACGTAATCAATAATATTCGAAGAATCCTCCTTTACGCGAGTACACCGAGTAGTTTTGTTATTGAAGAAAAACGTGTACTCTGATACGCTGGACCAAATGATTCTCTTACCGTGATATCGCTAAATTACGTATTAACGCAAATAAAATTAAACGGAGGTAGAAATAAAATTAAATCCTTGAACATCACTGTCGCAAATCTGTTACGAAATTAATCGCTGTCGTCGACAAGTAACTTTACTCCATATTATATATTACACGTAAATATTACTAATACGCAATAGCACTGAATTTACTAGTGCACGCTGGACACCGTACCGACTGTATAAACACAGTAAATACTACAATGACAATTAGCGCTGGATTTCGTAGCTTGATAACAAAGATCATGCAATTGGGAAATGTGGTTGCCCAACAGATATAATAATATCTGCCAATTATTTTCGTTTAATTAAAACGCCGGCTAACGGTTCAACATTAACAGCAGTGGATTTCATTACTTCGTCCAAACAAAATTGTGTAGCCTACATTTGGATAATTTGATAAGGGGCAAATTCGAGTTGCAATGATTATTTAAAGTTACAGGAGTCGGATTTGGTTGTATCACTGAGTGGGTTTCTACGCCAATTAGGTATCTCAGGTCATCTCGAATTACATTAGGAAATTAAACTTGGCACTTCTCTTGATCTTCCAAATAATCCCATGTACCATCTCTTTAATCTAATACCCGTGCCGTTATCCTACGCTCTCAGACTCACATATTGGATATTTGGCTTTGAGAAAAGCCCCATGCCTTACAAGAGATAATGGATTCTCCAGTACAACCGTTTCTTTCTCTCGTGACTAGAGTCACAGTATGACATGGCATTAATGTTTCCAAAGAAATATTAGTAGCTGTCATTTATCATTACGGAGCTTCCATTATTGTCCATTGCTTTCATAAGATTTTACCCGTTTCTAGTCCGTGTTTGTTAAACACGTATCGTACAAATTTGAACTGTCTTTGGCGATACTTTTGTATAGATATAGTTTTACCACAGCTAGGACAATTTTAATGCTTATAATGGTCGACACGCCAGACTATCGTGTTCTGCTTTTTAATTGGCAAAACTGCACGTTCAAACTATACACTTAGAAGTTTGTTTTTCATTTATTTAAATGGATTTGCCTGCGAGGTTTCTGTTAAAAGTACTACGTAGAGTGCGATAATTGAGTTTCGTCGATGTTTTTTAGTATATCGGTAATGTTACGGATTTTCAAAGTTTTCTAATTATCGGTATTGACTCGAATGACGATTTGACATTGGCGATGAAAATATTCATGCGCTTTTTCAACGCCATATTATTTATAATGTTTCATAAAAGCGGCAATTTTTTATTCTGCACTTTTATTTTGTACGTCGATACGTAACTATTGCCAAATCGATGCTTTTTATTATGTTCGTTAAATTTGGCAAAAAATGAAAGTATTACGTTTGTTCATATTTTTATGCAATTACCTGTATATATACTTGGATTACTTGCACATATTACGTGGAATTATTTACTGACGTCACAAAGCTGAATTAAATTTCAATTTTCGAATGACGTTGAAGGGATTTTAGCAGCAGACATATGTTTGATAATTACGACACGAAAAGTTCATTGTATTTAACAAGTTTAGTCATTCAATTGAAAAAAATTTCTGGTAATTATAAGCGTTAGCTTTGATATTTGAATTAATTGAATGTAGCATTAATCTTTGAATATTAATCAAACTGAGCTTCAATTATATAAGACGTGTTAAGAGTATATAAATAACTAAAGCAATTTTCGATAACGTCATTTATATATTTATCTTTCAATTCATCTTTTTCTTTTAATATGTTTAATCGGATTTTGATTCTGATATACAATTCGAGAAAATCACTCTGATCCATATAATTATTCAATCACAAGAGACAAGAGATTCTAGAATTTTCTTTTATGCTAATGATTTTAGGTGAATACCCGTCTTTTAAGCTCAATTTGATTATACTATTGGTATACCAATTACTAATGCAAATTTTCTCAATGGTACAAATTACAAAGTCCAGTTCATTTCATTTCAATGAAAGTTCTCTCGTGGACTGGCAAATGGCTTGTAAATTTCTCATAAATTAAAGATAGCATCTCGCGAGTATCTATCACGAAATTATTGACTTTCTTGACATTTTCCATCACGTTATATCCTGTCGCAATATTTTTATCTCTGACACTCAAATGTACATTGAAGTTTTATTACTATATAACAAATAAAAGTCAGAGTCCCGTAACGAAGGGTCCAGGTCAAATCCGTCGTACTCGGGGCACGTAATTGAAATCGAAGGGAAGTTTGATTTGTAGTTAATTACATTTATCCACTCGGAGTTGACATTCAAACCACGACCTACTTTATCTAAAATTTCGTCTCGTTCGTATGCGACCGTTATTTGTGTTTAATTGCCAAACTTTGCATAACCTCGTGAAACAAATTTTCGAAAAATTCGACATCATCCAAATCCAATGGCATAATCCAAATTACAATATATGTGTCATATACTTTCTTCGGTACTTGTATATGTCGTTCTTCAAACTGGTTCTCGAGCATACTCATTTCTTTCATTTATTTTTTTGTTAATTTTCTCATTGACTATCTGCATCTTCTTGACAGTTTCCCATAAGCGGCGACGCAAGTGGCGATTTGCCACACGGCTAATAGTCGCGATTGACCCAAATGCAACTGGGAGCCTTGCGTTTTGATTAGTTATCACGATAGGAGATCCTACGTAGTTCCGTTGCGCGTTTACCTCATTTTCCAGTTCTTTTTTTCAGAGAATATTGCAATCGTCCGTAAAGAGAATCGATCGAGCTCATTCGTTTTCGTTGAATTGATGGAATCGACTGTACCAGTCCAGCACTTTACTGGCTTTATGGTCTTTATCCAAGTTACCTATAGAAGATAGTTCAATTAAAAAGTTGAGGGTTTTCTTTTTTTTTTCTTTTATTAAGTAAACGAGGGCTCTCGAGCCAATGAATTATTCAGCGGGGCCAGTAACTATCCATAGACACAGTTGCAGAATGCAAACTCACTCGAGTCAATTTGCCCAGGAATTCAAGAAGGCAAACGGACCCCGAGTTCAGATGGATATTTTTAATGAATTTTTCTACCTTACTTCACGCCCAGTTTCTTCTGTCTCCTGTCTTCTTCGTCCACCTTCAAAGCCGCGATGCAGGACTAGACAGTAACTGAAGGGTGAAAAAAAAAGACAAATATAAACGCGGTACCGGTTGAACGAGGTAAATTTTCTTCCCTGCCTCAACGTCAAACCGTGTAATATTTTACGACTAATTTCGTCTTACGTAATGCGCCGTATGGGAAATTAAGACGCAAAAACGTAATCACTTCCTATGTAGCAAATTCCTGTGACTTTTTTTCCAAGCTGGATTAATATTCATAAGATTTTCTACGACCCGCCTGGTCGTCCCGAAGGTTCCCTGATCAAGAGTCACATACAGAGTCCTATGCACGACTAGAGTGCAAGGTCCAGGGGACTCATGTACACTGGAACGCATACAAAGATGGCCCCCCTCTAAAGCACAGCCAGACTACAGCAAGACCTCGTAAAACTTTTAACCAGTCAAACGTCACTTTCCTTCGTCCCATTTAACGATCGGTACAACATTGTCGCACGCGCTTCAAATGGACAATGGTCTATCGTAATTTTCCAAAAAAAAAACAAACTAATCTATATCCTCAAGATAACACAGTTTCAATTAAAATCTGTATACGTACGTAACGCGACGGACAACAGGTCGCTAATATATATTTTTTCTATATTTAAACTGCAAACGGTCCCAGGATTTTGGCATAACTCGCACGTCTACGACATACGGTACGTTATCGTCTGCAATCGTCCATGCTAATTAAAATCATTTAATACGCTTCGTTAATCACTGTCATTCCGCACTTGCCCAATGCATCTTCCCGTCTATTAACCATGACCTTGTTACTGCTCCTAGCCAAAGCTTGGCCGACTTTTATATCTATCGCACCACTTGGCAACCGAGAGCGACGTCCAATTTTATCGGCTATTCGCTATTATGCGCGAAAACATTTCGCACGCTGCTCCGTTTATCGCGACCGTTTTGCGAGGCCTATGCCTACTTCGTCCTCTAATCCCGGAAAGCGCATGCCTCTCTGTATAGTCGCGAACTATTATTATCCTGGTCGTAGCTCTCGATAGGTGCGTTGTTGGCTGCTCCATTCTTGTTTCCCTTGCGGTATCTTTAACGTCTGCGAACCCTGGACGACGCGGTTGATAATAATCACGAGGACGGGCCTCGTAAATTCGCATGTGGTATGTCGAAAAAGACTTACGAAAAAGACACAACGTATCGTTGAAAATTACGAAGGCAACTGGATGGCGAAAAATTAATTCTTTCTTTGCTCATGAAATATTTTCATGTTAACGTTTCTCAGATTTACGAAGGATCGATCGCCGCACGTGCGAGATTAAATTTCAATGAACGAGATATTCCGCAGATTTTACCTTTCACGAAGCGTTCAAGTAGACAAGAGCAGTGCATCTCTTTTGTGAAACGCAGGAAAGGATAAATCCAAGGGATTGGAGTTTGACAAGGATTTAATTCCTGGAAACTTGATCTACTCGATTTTGCTGATTGGGTGAAGCATTTTTTTCGGATTAACAGGAATGGTAAATTTTGTACAGCGTTGATCGAGTAAACTGGGTTTGATTATTATGACGTATACGCGAAATGGGAGGAAACGTTGATCTTTATAACGGGTGGGCAATTTATCGGTGGCACGTGGAGGTGTTATGAAATTTTTCATCTAACGGAACATACACCGCAGTTACCATAGGCTTCATTTTTTTAATTGGTAAATTGTCTATTTAATTTAGTCATTGGTAAAAGGGTTATTTTTTCGTGTTTGGTATTGGCTTGTCGCGAGTGCAAGAGAGACGAACCTATGGGCATTTACATGGGTACGAGAAAGACAGGTATAGGGAAAATAAAAATTTCAAGCGAAAAAAGACGCCTTTGTCGTATTGAATGGGTTTCGAAACGGTTGTATCTTAGTGAGCGGCTGCGACGTATCGATACGAACCAGTAATATATTTTATTTAAATTTTTATGAAAAACGTCACGAGATTTTAATGCTTTCTCAGAGTAGAAAAAAAAAGCATAAAAGACCCGTACTTTATTTTCTTGCATGTTTAACCAACTTACTTTGCAAATCCATGGAAATTCGCTGAAATTTCGATCAATGCTTACATATTTTTTTTTTTGCTATCCAATTCTCAACGCTTAACATTTTTATTCACTTCTTTCCCATTTACTGTCCCCTTCTTGGCCATCGGACATGTGGAAGCGGAAAAAAAAAACTGGAGCAAAAAAGAACAGCAGTAATACTCAATTCTCACTTAGGACATAAAAGCCATTTGTAACGTATTCCAAAGATCGTGATGACATTTGACATTATGCAGGTTTTATAGAAAAAAAAAAGAGTTCGTCCCACACGCTTTTTATATGACTAATTTTTATACGATCGATGCTCGAAATGTACATATGTATCACACGTCCTTACATATGATTGAAGATGTAAAAAAATGTGTTCGAAATAAAGTTCGTATTGCCTTGAAATTCTGTAAAAAAAATTTAAAGCAACACTGTAATTCTCACGATAACGATTGATCGATTATTTCACACAGACGTAAGATAGTTTCGAGAGATATCGTCGGTATCATTAATTTTTCATACGCGACGATGGCCGCTATCAAAATAGGCACACAGGTGCTGCGGAGCTTTCACTAGGTTGAACATCGAGGTTCACAAACGCGAAGCGTCGTCTCGTACACACTTACCGCGATCAATAATTCTAGGCTTATGGATATTTTTTCCTTCGTATCTGCTTGAAACTACACGTGGTAAACACATATCGCGTTTGTTGGCTTATCATGTTTTTTTTTAAACGTGTAACTTTGGTGTAGCTTTTTTTTCCGAATTTTTTTCTCGCCTCTTTTTTCTCGCCTCTTTTTTTCTCGCCTCTTTTTTTCTCGCCTCTTTTTTTCTCCACGTAATTTGCATTTTTTCACAAGTAATATCCGCTGAACCGAATGTAACTACTTGTCACGATTTCTGCGTGTTTAATGTATACCTATGTATTGTATATAAAAAGAAAATGTGGTTAAAGCGATTCAGATCATTCGTAAAATTATCAGGAATTACATCTGATTGTATTAAGATATTTTTTCTTCGCAATATCTCCCTGTTACTTACACCCGAATACTTCATTCGTCAAAGCTTCTCTCCTGTCTTAATACGCTTTCGCGTGCATAAGCCTCAGGCAACCCCAGGCACGTTATCCGCGTAGCTTTAAGAAATTAATCAGTTATAGCTTGCGAAGTTAGTTTAGCTCTGTGGATGGTTATCTTTTGATTGGGAACAATATTCTTGGTTGATTAAGAAATATCGGCGACTCGCGTCAAGTACATTCGCGCGGTAGGTCTATGTAATTTGCGCAGGTTTACGAAGCCCGCATAACAGCATTTGCCAATGTACTTCGTAACGCCTATATGCAGAGATATTCGGGACAAACTCAGCGACCGAAGTTGGCCGCAAATCTTTGATTTCATAAATCTGAGTACTCTGACATCATTAGAGAAATGATAGTCTTCGTCGGTAAAATCATTAACGTCATAAGCTTCGCATTATTTAATTTCTTTAACAAGGTCTGGCCGTATCGATTAGTAACGTCGTTCAATCGCGTCCAACTTCAGGCTGTGTGTTTGTGCCGAACAGCTATATATAATATCGAGCGAAAAGCCGTTTACTACGAGCAGGTGCAATGTGGTCCGGTGTTACGTATATAGGTATGTGATGTAACGCGAACGGCCATTGACTTCACAGTGTACATAAACTCGATATTTCGTTATTTTATTCAATTTTCAATGCGCGATATCGGCACGATGAAAATTAGTCGTGTTAAACAACTTTCTTGATTAACTTGAAATTGAGCTGGTATTTGGTCAGTTAAACAAAGGGTAACGATAAGCCCCGAGCAATGATTATACAGTGAAGCAGCTGCTTCTGACGTAATTAATTGAACGTCTTGAAATTAGACGACGCCTTAACGAGTTGCTACCTACACTTTGAGAAATTTGTCTCGATTGCTCAGCTGCGCCGAGAGTTAATGTCTCTGTTATCGAGTCTTGCGGAAAAACCAACTTGGCATTTGTGCCGTGCGCGACGATGACTGCTTGATGGAAAACCGTAGAGTTTCGAACTACTATTTTTTATGTGCATCTAGTCCATACGATTTACCTTTGACGATTTCGAGTTGATTTATTAACCTCCCCCTATCGCCCCTCGTAAACCACTCTTGGCAATTATCACGCTGCTAAACTACCTTCGAGTGGGTCGTTTTTCGAGATTTTGTTTGCAAGTCAATTAGATCGTCTTATAAAATCTTCGCGGCGTTGTCAATTGCGCGCGAGTTCGCGCTCTTATGAGAAAACTTTTTCGGGTGGCGTAATTTTTTTGGGAGTCAAGTCGATTCTTATCTCGGCGATATAAATGAGATTTCTTATTGCCTCTCTGTCGACTCCGCACGCCATTTTCTCGTCTGTTTTGCATGGAAATCGGAATTGGTGAAATTAGCTGTCTTTTTTTTAGCTTTGTCGAGATACACGTTTTTTCTCTTATCAAATTTTTTTTCTCCATATTCCTCTGTTCATGTTCAGTTGCATCAGTCGACCTTCGTTGTTCCGTCCCTGTTACATAAATACATTTCGTAAAGTACACGTGGTTTACAATACGTATAGACGTTATTCGTACATGAAGTATTGATATGCGTAATTTGCTCGTTTCGCCTTTTAAGTTCAGCGTCGCGAACAGCTGGCAGCTCGCTGTAATAATACAGCGAATTCTCGTGAACTTAATGTCCTACGGTGCGAGGACTGTAAATTCGTAGACGTGCATGGACCACGTGTCGATCTTTACGGCAGTTCCTACCGGGAGCATTACCCAGGTGCTTGACTGACCAAAAACTTATTTGATTTAGCACAACGAAGAAAGTCACGATAAACTCACATCGAATGGATATACGGTATAGAGTCTTTGAGCGAGTCAAAGAATGCCGTAAAACAAAAATACTGTATTCGCATTTAGAAGCTTCAAGGAGACCGCTATCGGTTGGAATAATTTTACAATTTTGTTGCACTACGGAAATAGATAATAGAACGAAACGTCATACCTACGTTATCTGTGTCTGCCCTCGGACAGGCGGAGAGGAGAGTTTTTCGGGAGGTAAAAATAATATATATATTTTTTTTCATGAATAATTGATAGCGAGTCTTCGAACATTATTTTTCCTTCTTTACATCTTCTGTTTATAACCTTCTTTCGTGCTTTGTCTATTTTTTTTTGTTGATTCTATCCCCACGTCTTTGATCTTGGACCAAATGATTACACGTCAGTGAACTTTCAATCTGGCGTAGACGAAGTCAATGAGAAGCAGGTTGGGTTATGTAGAAAAAAAAATTGTTTTCTCCTCGTCCTCCCGACTGTCGCAATTTCTCTGATTTTCATGAGGTCTCGTCGTGTACCCAGTGTTAATTTACTATAGGATGTTTTACAGGGCTATTACTTATACCTGGGAGGATGGATCTTTTCAATTATTCATGGCTCCCTTGCCAATGCACTTTATCGACCGTACAACTTAGATTTCGGTAATAAGGTCAAGGGTTAAGTTCAGGGAGTAGATGTAAAAAAGAAAAATATGGGAATAAATTTCGAAAATTTTTCTTAATTCAAGATGAATAAGGACGGTACGTATAAGTCACTGTAAAAGGATTGACATTTGACGTTAAATATTCGAGCAAGGCATTTTCGATATACTCCTTCGCGCCTTGATCCAATTCCATTTCGATAAGGATATATCGCGAGTGGAAAATTTTTCTCCATGAAGTTTCCATCAGTTCCCCTGAGCTAGCCAATATTCGAAAAAGGAGTTTCGTCGCCGATATGAAAGTCCGGGAAATTGTAAAAATGTCATCCCCCCGGTCCATTTGCCTTTTCACCTGCGCGTACTGCAAAACGACTGATATTTAATAACCTAGCGCAATCTTATATACGTATATTAATTAATGCGATTTTCAATTGTTTAACAATCAACGTCACAGCGACCACGATTAAAACCCGCGAATTGCCGATGCTCGTTCGTGCGAACGCTAGCCTAAATGCCTTGTCGTTAAATCTAATTACGCTTGTAGCCCAATCAGCCAATCGGAATGACCCTACCGCGTTAGGCACTAATAATTATCCGTCTTACTTACGACCCGCTAAAACCACGCTATTTGCACGAATATCACGAAATTGGATGTACGTCGCGTACAAGCCTTACGTCAAATTGCCAGAACAGCCTCGCGAACAGGCGATTCAGTTGGATAACGAACCTAAATCGAATACCGATCAATAAATTACACGTCGCGTTAAAAATTTCACGTCGAACCCATTAATCAGCATCCACGTATTCTCGAGTGCGGAGAGATCGCATACCGACTTCAGTCCACAGTATCAGTTTCCCTATGATCTTTTTTTATCTTACGAGCAAGGCATTCCCCTTATCAGATGTCAGTTCATCGAACCTTATCCGCGTACGTATCTATCCTGGAATTTTAACGCCAGATACCAATATCCCAGTAATATCAAAAACTTCTCGAAGGTCCATAACGATTTTACCCACCTGGACCTCACGTGTCTGGGATCCTGCATATATACATATACATACACAGCATAACCTCGATATCAAGCTAAAGATCGCCTAACCTTCGACCTACGACCCGGTGACTTGTGGGACATGTCAGACCGCGCTGTTGCCTCAGCAGCCTATTTGTTTTCATTAGCCGGCAGTCACGATGAATTTGAAATTCAGCCTCGTCCTGCCAGCAGGTTTCGGCCCTTTCTCGTGCCGTCGCGTTCTCCGTGCTCCTGACCGATATAATCCTGGCTTCGTGCCATGAACGAGGACATCCCTCGATCTCCTTCCACAGCGCAGTGTCATACCTCTCTTGGCACGATACCGTGACATCGGTACATATAGACTCATCCCAGAAAAACATATCGGTATCGATGTCGTCACTTATACAGGGTGGCTCGAATCTACGATCTTCGGTACACTTTATAAACGGATAATACGCAATTGCTCTTGACTCGAGAATTTGGCTTTTTACTCGGAAAACACCGTGACACGTGTCGCACGTTCGATACAATATTGTTCAATGGTTATCAGAACGATCGGGGATCCTCGTGATTAGAGCGAAACGGACTCCGGATGGTGATGGGAGTCGATCGACTTCACGTTGTACGTAATCGGCGACGCCGACGTCGTGCAACGACTCTATGATCGAGATCGATCCTTTTTCGATTGGTTCGACCGGTTTGGATTGCCGATAAATAAAAAAGACTGCTCGCGGTGCACGCGTGTGCCACATATCCTCGACGTGTGTCAGTCTCTTTCGTCGATGGGAGAAAGGTACTCTCGGGCGCTCGAGACGACGTCGCGGACACTTTGTGCTCGTTTACAAGACGTCGAATAAAGGATTTCGATCGGCTTGTAAAATTAGAGGGGTATAGACAAAAAAAATGTCTTTTTTCTCCGTCTATTCTTGTCGTATATGTGTCCTCTGAGACGTATAAGGCTATGGTTGTTTTTATTTAGATAAGCCGCTTGTCAAGCTGGTACTCCTTAATGGTAAGACTGGCTACAGTCCTCGTAAACAGTATACCTATATATACGTAGACCGAACGGTAGGATTCCTGGAACTCGGGAAAGATCAGCACGACGTAAATTGTTCTCTGAAATCATTTAAAGCCTTGGAACTTGAATCTCTTCGGCTAACGAGACGTTAAGGGCTGCTCGTGTCGCGTGACGGTTTTCACTGTACACTCGACGAAGCTCTTCCTCTCGGGGAAGTCGGGCGTTGATAAAGGGCCCTAGTGACTTTTAGGGTTAGGCTGGGATCGTCGACTGGCACAGGGCTAAACTTTTTGACTGGCGACGTAATATCGGGACAACGTTCCAGGGTTCTGTTCTTGAGGGCTGATTTATACGTGGAAATTATTCACCTGGTACGATGCGATTCTCATGAACAACTTCCTGGAGCGAAAGGTTAGTTCAGGACGCGACGCTTTGGACGGGAAAATAATTACAGCTTCTTGTGCGCGATTACTAACTTGTTTAACGGAAGTTGAGGGCTAATGAAATTACGTCGAAGCGGATGGTTCCGGTACCGTTTACTGGGTCTTTGCCGCTTTTACTTAGGGTTTCAGACGTGTAACATGTTTTTGTACTGAATATCCTGTACGTGTCGTGTTGCGCGATTACTGCTTGATGCTTGCATAGTCGTCACGGGGGGGATTCGGTGTTGGTACCTTGTATCTATGCACTTTACGTATTAATCAATTCCCTGCGGACGTCACGGAAACTCGAAACTTCCCTTGCGCAGCGAAACGTAACGAACTTGGGTGTACAGCTTAGATAGAGTCAAAGTTCACTCCTGGATGATCCTTCGCGTTATAGACCGATGGTTCTAGGCGAAGTTACCGAGACCCTCGGATCGAACGATTCCTCAGGCGTTCATAATTACAAAAAATCTTAGGCAGCTTCTCCTCGAACTCTTCGGCGTGAGGTCATCAACGGTACTGGAGGAATCTTTTCGGAGTAACTTTTTGATATTCCACTCGGGGGGTCGGTGCGACGATGTCTTAAGTGTCTTTTTGCGAAGGCAGTGGCGTACGGAGCGATGGAATATAAGGGGGAGAGGAGGTGGAAATTTGTTTTTCATTCTCAGAGCGTAGTCATTATTATAATTGAAAATTGACAGGGTTGTTGTATTTCGCCTTTTTTTTTTCATAAGCAGGTCCCTCGAAGGCAAGCAAGGGCGGTTATGGGAGTAAAGTGAAAAACAACGAAAAGCACGATTTACGAGGGTTATTTGCGAGAAACAGAGCGATACGGAACTTAATGCGCTTTTCGGCTTTTATGAAACATATTCGGACTGCTACGCCACTGCTATTCGTGTCTAAGTCGTAACCTTTTTTTCGTCGTCGTAAAGTACTTTTATATATGTCCCGGTTGTGGCCGTAAATATGAATTTGTGGACGATATCTTTATCTGAATGCGATACATTGGAAAATATTGTGGAATGACGTAAACTTGTGATTTACTAGTTTTAAGTAAATGAATTTTGGTTTGAAATTTTGAATAATTATTTTTTGAGCTCCAACGTCGAAAACCCATGGACGTTATTCAGATCGAGTGGAAGGAACGTAGCTTTTACTTGAATTCACATTGAATAATGGCTTATCGATTCGCGATTACGTGACGCTACTGGATTTCTCTAGATCTCTCGTGACTTTACGTTATCCTGTGGATTACATTTGTGAATCTTTTATTTGCCATTACTCCCGCGGCAAACACGTTTCGAGTTTCCCACTGTCCCACGAGACCTGAACAACATTACGGTACATGGCCCGTTTCTATAATTAACTAAGGGTCCGACGGGACTTAAAATATATTCAACCCCGTCTGGAGATAAAATTTTATTTGAGTGCAACCTGAAGTAATCTGATTTTTTCTCGAAGACCAATTTTCATGCCGTCTCGGGCATGGAAAATGCAAATTTTGTTCAAAGTTACGAATAACGTTAATTAATTAAAAAATAAATTAAAATTTCGTCTCATTAATTTCGAAATCACCTATTAGACCTGACATACCTACAGAGCTTCGTAAAGCTCGAAACGGCCAATAAGTCGTTAATTTGATCAATACCGATCGATAGACACAAATCGATCGCAACATGGATCAGTTAACGATTCATCCACCAAATACGCAATGCCGTATCCAGAATTCTCGTCTATTCTGGCATACTGCCGATAGCACTCCCATATCCGCACTGCCAAAGTGAAACCAACGCTACGGTATTTCCATTTGGCTTAAAGTGATTGGCACAGCCGATGTATATCGATCCTCTCGATTTCCTTCGTCGAAGTTTTTCTCCCTTGCACTCGGAGCGTCTATGATTTCGTATAAAAGACATTGTCAAGCTGCCAACTCCATTTTGAGAATTTATTCCGCATCTTTGCGATGACCTCGATAAATTTTATCGGGATATACCTAAGAATCGAGATAAGTTCAGGGACGCAGATTTTTATCTCTCCCATTGCCAAATCGAATATCGTTCCTCGTATGCACTTTCGGGTTCTAGTGGATGAAATTTTATGGGATTTTCGGTGGAGTAGCAGGCAAAGTGACTAAAAGCGCATTAAGGACGTTGATGAGTTGACTTTACGAAGTAATTGACAGGGTTCAACCAGAAGTTGAATAATCTACTACAAAATTGAATCGCTAGTCGGATCGATAATGCTATTAAATGATACTGTATTGGTTGTATCGTGTCGTTCCAGCTCTAGTGTATGCGGCTGAACATGCGTTGTAGCTTCCATTTAAATGTCGAGCCGGTTGATGGTCATATACGATATAGTCATACAGGATGGTTGACTGCGGTTAGTCGTGTTAAGGCTTGCGGTATCCATAACGGAAGCTGTCCAGCTATCCGTCTTGTCACGAACGAGGTTAATGCGCCATATTGGATATATGCATGCCTTTCTAAGCTGTTATCATCCCTTGACGCGAAACTCACTGTCGGAAAGAGTAATACGGTCGGAAGGGATTAGCAGCTGGTTGACGGGAAAAAAAGACTAATAGCGAATGATCGCTTGGGCCACTTTTGAAACTTCCGGTAGACACGTCAAACTTCCTTAACGCATAAGAGCTGCTCACGGTGCGGTTAACCTACAGTGCTGTCGTTTGTTTCCATTCTGTATGAACGCATCGTTCGCCTTTGCTATTTTTAACGCTGGCTTCTACGCTCGAACGCAACAAATCGATCTACCCACCTGAATTCCCTTGTTAGAGTCTATCGTGTTCCCGAGGAAGGGATAGTGCGCGATCAGTGGTCACGGTCAATCGATACGTAAGCGAGGCCATTTATGGGACAGAAATACCAATTTCCAGTATGTATCTCGTAATATTGGGTTTAGGTATAAAATATGATTGTAATAATATTATATGATATTGGAGTAATTTTTTTTTTTATTACTTGAAAAAACGAATAATTTTTATTGGGATACGTTTACTGAGTAAACAACGAAGAGGCTTCTGGTAGATTCGATAGATTTACTTGGCTTTTTGACATGTGTATCTTATAATTTAAAATCGATTCCCAGAGCTAAGACTTTCAAGGTATTCAATCTGTGAAAATTATCGACCTAATATTTGTAAAACAAAGTAGGTGCACGCGTTGATCTTGCACAAGTCAATCAAGTCTTTCAAACAAAGTGTACGTGCCGGAGTCACCGGAAACTTTCGATAACGTTGTTTTACGTTGTTCGGGTTATATCCGGAGGATATACATATATATTGTACGTATATATCGCAAACTGCCAGATACGGAAAACTTGCGAGAGAAAGCTTGTTGTTTCGTCCGATTCACAAAAGGTAAAAAAATAAATGATCGTCCACTGAGCACGATGATAGATGGTTAACTTTTCCAAGAGGTCCTCTATATATCGGGGAAATTCTTTTATCTGTCCTACCGAATAAAACCGGAAGTCTCCTGCGAGACAAGCAATGAAAAAGTTTCGTGAGCCACGGAACGCATACAAGGTATTACGAAATTACAACGAAAAAAAAAAAAGAAAAAGCGTTGGTTCAGCTCGAAAAATATATTCTTGGAAACCTGTCATCGAGGACAAATTTTCATGTATTTCATAACGAGTTCCTAATCGTCATATTATTTTGTAACGTACACGTCACAGAACTTAACGTAACTTGTGTTATCGGTTCCTTTTTTTTATAAATTTTAACCCCCCGGCCAAGAATAACCCTGGTAAGCTTATGCACAGTCGTCACTTGACAAAAATCTCATTTACTTCCAAGATCCTATCTCGAGATAAAAATTTTCTGCTCTTTGGCACTAGTCCATCACGTTTCCCGATACACAGAACGAAGCACAGCTTGACTCAATGTGATGAATCGAGGTGAACGAAGGTGTACACGGTATATCATAACGATCAATCTAATACGTACACCCAATTGATTATCCGTTATCGATAAGAATTCAACCGCTCGAGTAAAACGAACGGCTGGCAATAAATAGAATTTTAACCCGTGAAAACGTACGAGAGCGACAGATAGACCAAACAACGACAGGGTGAAAGATTGAAAAATATATAAATCGGCCGAGTTTCAAGAGACGCGGACGGACAAGAAAAATATGAGTATTTTCGCAATCTAAAATCACCGTCGTTATCACGGGTTCGAGTCCTTTGGCCTAAAAAAATATCCTTATCAATCAACCGTAAGTAACTTAGACTTTGAGAACGTTTCGGTTCCGTCCGTTGTATTTATTTAACTCATTCGTCCATGACGAAAGTGCTCTGACGCGTCCCTATTCTCATCAGCGTACACAACCTGAATCTAAGTGTCTCCTGTCGAAACCGACAGGAGGATCGATATGTTGACGATGGACGGGCACGTGTCCTTCCCTGGATATGCATCATTCGATTACGCATCCATCAGCCGCCAACGGTCCCTCACAGGCACAACAATGCTAGTCTTGTTAGAGGCAAGAAGATGCGCTTCTAGGTCAGTGAATTTCTCGAGCGCGGGTGCACAGTGTCGCAAGGCAAGAAGAGAATTGAAAAACAAACGTACACAGTTTCCTCGAGGTTGGCTCCCGGCTTTCTTTCGCCGCAGCGCGATATCAGAGACACGATGGAGTATAGGTATACAGTCTTCATTGAAAGTGATGTTGACAGGGATGATACGTCAGGGGCAAACAGAATCGGAAGACGAGACCAATTATTCTCGTAAACAAACGAAGGGCGCACTAGTCGTGAGAATGAATTGCGTGTAGTTAGTAAGTTCGCGGGAAGAAGTAACGCGAAAGGACGTTTTAACGAGCGGATGGAGTTGTAAAATTTTTGTCGCGAATACGATTATTCCTCGTGAATAGGCTGACTCATAGCGCGGGGTCTTGTCCCGCGTGAAGTTGGCTGGTTCTAAGTATAGACGCGATCCAAGAATCTCGTTGTAACCGTTGAGAGCGCAGTGTGATATTGGCGCGAGACGGAAAGTATTCGGAGTGCAATGGCTCATTGGAATAGCTCGAAGGGTGAGCGAGTGAGCAAAAGCTACGTGGGATTTAATCGCGAGGGGTCGAGGAGGGTTTAAGGGTAAAGGTGAAGGTTGTCGAAATTGTGGTGAAAAACTATCGCGATCGGATGTTGGTTGCGTAAGCGACAAGTTAACGAGGAACACGCGATACAGCAATTGACCGTTGGCTTCCTGTGGGTGCTGGTTAAAAAAGAAATACAGGAAACGAGATACGGGGAATCCCGCAGGAATGCGCGTGAGAGTGAAATATACATGGTGTAAATTTTTGATAAACATCAAAATTATTGCCGACCTCGTCGCGTCGGCAGGGCGATCTGGGTGAAATAAGTTGATGGTGACGAGACAATGGGGTTCGTCTTATCTAATGATGGCGAACACGCGATGTTCTGTGGGTTCGGTACACGGTTGTGACTTTGGGTTAGGTGAAAAAAGATAGATGTCATTTAGCGATTTGTAAGTGAAATTTAACATTGAAATCTGCACATAAGAGAACACGATGACTCCGAGCGTTCGTTGATCGAGAGATCGTTCTTTGTTTCGAACAAGTTTATTAATTTTCAGCCAAGCTCGACTTCATGCCTCGTCCACTAGAGGGGAGTACCGGCTAGTGAAGATGTCAACGTCCCGAAAAAATGGACGTATGAGAATGTCAGTTCCGTTCTGACGATTTCGATGACACCTGTGACCCGAACAGCGAAGATCGGCTATCTCGCGTGTTAATACGGGTCCGAGAAGCCGTAGGCGACGAGTTTACGTTTTCCATGCCGGCCTGACTCTGACTCGTCCGAGAGATACGTAAGGACGCCACCCGAAGGCCTACTAATGATTTTCTGACGAATTGATAAACGTTCCGTCCGTTTGCCTTTGGTTGTCCCGAACGATACAGCGGATTGGGTACCCTTTTTATTCCCGTCGTTCGTCCTGGTACTGAGCATTTCACTCGGCTCTGTACAGAGCGACGAGAAATTTCATCGAAAAGCGCGAGTAAGTGCATTCACGATGGAGGAAGAGGAAACCGAGGATATGCGGGAGGCCGTCACCCTCGTGAATAAATATGTACGTAAAACAACCTCGAGCAGGATCACCTCGGGGAGTAAGATGATCGCCCAGCAGAGCTCAGCCGAGGAGTCGGACACCGTGGAGTGCACGTCGGAGAACGAGGTGGAGAACATTCCCAAGGACGAGGACTCCGAGCCCATCGTTACCGACGAGAAGGGAAATCGTATTTCTGGGAAAGTAAGCACCTCCCACGAGGAAGTACCAGCAGCCAGTGAAGTGTCGAGGGCTGAGCTTGAAGTGAACGTGAGCGAAGCAACGGTCCAGCACAAGAGCACCGCCAAGATCCTGGTGA
Organism: Trachelus iudaicus; assembly: GCA_030142595.1. Taxonomy (NCBI): domain Eukaryota; kingdom Metazoa; phylum Arthropoda; class Insecta; order Hymenoptera; family Cephidae; genus Trachelus; species Trachelus iudaicus. Next base: position 312,481 of record JARQTH010000625.1, read on the forward strand.
ACGCGTCAGCGTCGACTGCCGAGAGTATCCGTACGACCTCGAGGTACAGTGGCTCCAGGGTGGGACTGTTCATGTCGAGTAACAGGAGTCCGCAGTCGAGCTCGAGTCAGGAGGAGTACGAACCGGAAGTGAAGAATATACCTAGACAGCAGCATCTACTCACTGCAGGAAGTGGCCAGGTCTCCGCGAGATCGATGGAGAGCTTGAGGACCTCGAGAAACTTTTTAAGTGCCGACGAACGTTACAGCGAGGATTCGAGGTCTCTCGAGTCTCTTTCGTCATCCTCGGAGACCCACGTAGCCTCGAAGACCCATTATCGGAGCTTCCTAACGTCCTCGAGGAAGGACGTCAGGAAGGTCGTTACTGTGGAGTCGCGGAGCAGTGAAAATCTTCATCGGGAGGAAAGCCTCAACGCTGAGGTCAGGAGAGGACTCTTTGCAAATACCGGTCTCGAAAGGAAGCTTCCTCAGCATTTGAGTCTTCCGCCTCCCTTGGGTGTCTTCTCACTCACCAGTCCCGGTGGAAGTGACAGGAAGATAACGATCCTGAGCCCTCACTCGCCCATGCAGGCTCCGGACTTTCAGCAGTTCAGCATACAGAGCTTGAAGACCCGAAGGAAGAAGGCCGTCGTCTTGCCGAGGCTGGTCTTGCCCAGAAGCGAGTCCGAGGTCTTTTTAGAGTGAGTAAATAAAAACGTCAAATACTATTTGTTTTTACGGATTAATATTAATCTATCTCGAGTCCGTGATCGCTGGAGGATCAGCGAGTTCCAAAAATAATTCCCAAGCATCACTGTCGGGTCGCTGGAGACGCGATCACGTACAAGTTTCTTAACTGCGGATGACGTAACGCAGTGATAATTTCATGCACGAAATTCAACTAATACAAATTCCCAGTGTCGATCGTACAATCCAAAATTTTCATGGTACGGCGATAACGTATCCGAAGGGTCTTTAACGTCTTATTCAGCTCGAGATTCTACAGGTCATTTAACAAATAGTTTTCAAAGGATTCACGACCTCGGAAATAATATTTATTGTTCAATTCGGTTAATTGCGTCTAACGACTGGATTTAAGTAAGAGCCCAATTAGATATATCAGCTTTCTACGAAAGCACGTGCTTAGGTACTTAGTTATACCTACCTCTGTTCTATCTCGCGTATAACGACTGAACCTAATCTGAAGATTATATGCCAAATCCTAGAATATAGATTTCTGATGGTTGTTCACTCGAGATAGGAACTTTAGGATCTATGCGATCTTCTGATGAATGAATTTTCTGTCTACTGTTGATATCGTCTACTGTATTACATGTAGTCAAGGGGAATATAGAATCTAATACTGTTTATGCCATAAACAACGGAGTAGGAGTATCATAATGAATTCTTGTCTTTACTCCTATGGCAACTAGGCTAGTCAATGAAACAAACAAGTAGCGTTACCAACGCAGCATCCAATGGCAAAAATTATTTTGCTTTATAGTTTTCTTTCTTTTTCCATGATAGGTATCAGTTCCCTTTTATTCATCATTTTTTTTTTTCTTTATTGCACCCAGGGGTGCTTGATGTATTAGCTAAAACAACAGGGTTTCGACACCAGAATAATTTTCGGTTATATTGTTGTTATTGGGTCTCGTTCCGGCACCAGGTCGAAATTAACGTTTGGACATAAGACCCTGATAACAATGTTAAGGTATCCGTTAGGCATAATTTATCTTCCATCGGTTCATAGTGTCTAAAGTAATGAAATCGATTGTGTCCGATGACAAGGGGACGTCTGGTTGGACCAATTTCTACGGAAACTTCTTAAAAGATTTTTAGGTATCAATGTGATTGATGGACCATGCTGAAATATTCACAAGGATATATTGCTATGTTATTATACTTTGATTTCCAATAACCAGACTTCAGCCTGGTCCCGGTATTTGATTCTTTTAAAATTCAGAATCAACCACAGGGTGTATATTCGAATAGCACGTGTATCGTACGTCGAAGTACGTCATACGCTAAATCCGGTATTATTTATTGTACAATCTTACTTTCGAGTCAAAGAAAGGAAATTCTCTGAAGAGGTCTAAAAGAAAAAAATTTGTCCCAGTTCGAATATATCGAGAAATTTTGTTTCTTTGGAAAAGAATGTTGGATACAAGGCTTTAGAAGGAAATTGTGGTTTCCTCTCGTTTTATCATTTGTTCCTCTTACCTTTTATCTTATTCACTCGCATCGTTGAAAACACGGTTGGGCATATTACGACTTTGAAAATTGTTACTTTGAACAATCGTTTAGCCTTGCGCCGTAAAACACGAGACGGAGAGACGCTACGAGAATTTATACTTTTTTTACTTTTTTAACGCTTTCATGTCCGAAAATCTCGAAAGCTTCATAATCCCATCATTTTCATTGTAGGTCTCATTTCGTATGTACGTGTAGCAAGACTGTATTAGCGCATTAGCTAATTAAAACGGGTCATACCTTCGAAGTGGTATTGATTACTTAACCTGGCAATTAAATCAGCGCTCGCAAGGGGCCCAAAAGTGCAAAAAAAATTTTGATACGCAGATTGCTTGACATCCCGTAAACGTGATTATTGCTTAAGTGATAAAGTATCAAATTTTTTATTTTACCATTAACTTCGTTTTAGCGTATTCTGCCTCGAAGGAGCTTGTATATTTATATTGCAATTCTTATTCTCTTAAATTCTCTTTAACAGTTGTAGGTTTGGGAAAAATTGGAATTTTGAAATTTTTTAAAAATAAGTAACGTATGACCTTTTAAATGAGAAATTTTTAATCTCAGGAGTCGCTTTACATCTCGATTCGCTTTTTCAATTTTAACAGTGCCAAAGACTCCCTTGTTCATAATTTCGCAGTAACACCTCCAGGAAAGACCCGAACGAATATTTCGAACCACTGACACACATTCCTCGACAGCATCTTCCGATAATGAAAAAGGCTACCAATGTACGCGTATCAGCACCTTCATACGGGATACAAGCTTTTTTTTGCAAAATTTGCATAGTAGCATATATATCCGCCGTTTATTATTCGTCACATTTCTGTTTCGTCCATGTAACAAAGTTAACGAGAAGTACGAAGCAAAATATTTTTGGCTCGTTCAAAGAAGATCGAATTAATTAATCAAAATAAAAAATAAAGACGACTCGTTCAAGTAGAACAATGTTTATCGTTAATTAAAGCCCATAAAAGTTAATCGCACGTTGGTATACTTCCACGAATAAACACTGTCAGCCGACAAGGCAGCTCCAATTTTCCGCTTTGCCCAAGCACGTATGAAGCTCTTATCAAGCGAATGCAGCTACCAGATAAAGTCCATGTTTCTCAAGTGGATCCTCACTCTGTCGATCCGTTGATTCTCTGGAAGTTTTTTTTCCTTCCTCGTGATTACGATCGGATGAACGTCCACGTAAATTTCTACGCGAAACGCCAAAATTCCACGAAACGATCTTTGAGAGTGACGTATATTTCTGTATCGAATATTGAATAGTCTGTATGCGTATTTTTTCAGTAAACTATATCGTTGCGTAGTCATAGATTCATAGAAAATAGCTTTATCTTTATCATCGCACGTGCATTTTTACTACGCAATTCAAAAACGTGTTTCATACCTTATTTCAATGACGTTGACTACGAGCGCAACCTGGCGTTCCGTAACGAATCTGGTATTGCGCATGCGCGACTAACAAGCTGGAAACCATGGAAACGCTGAATTATTTATTCACTTTGAACTCATTAATATCCACGAGTCCTTTGGACTGCTTTGACTTGCATATAGAATTATGTGTGGAATGACAACGATGAATGCTATGGAAACGAAATTTCCTTTGGAATGACGAAAGGAATTTTTTTGTCGAAAAAATATATATATATATGTAACGATGTATTTGTACATCTTGGATACGTTCGGGTAGACTTTGATTTATTCGGAAGGCACATATAGCACGTGAGATATAGAGATTATAAATTTTATAGTCCGCAACCTGTTTTTTTTTTGACTTTGCTTTCCACTGCGACATTTCACGCTGCAACGCGTACGATTCCAGCTGTGAACGTTTACGCTATAATTCTTGTGTTACTTTGGAATGTTTTGTGACCCCTGATATTACGAGCGTGAACAAAAATTGCATCTGACGCATGTGCAAGATGCATTGTTGAGAAAGAAAAAGATTTCAGGAACATTGCACGACTTTTTCGGATGAATCGTGTAGGGACTATGACAAATAATTGAAAAAATATTTCTGGTAATTTTCTGACTAATTGTTGCCTTTGGTTTTTGTTTCAGGTGAGTTTTGTCCCTGCTACTTAATTGTATGGATCTGCTCGTGCACGTGAGTTTATTTATGACAATTATCAGTAAGTTGGATGGGAAGCGTTAGATGTTTATAAAAATTATTATTACATGGATATATTTGTAATTCGCAATTTGCTTCCTTAATATCATAAAAAATCGGATGAGTGCCAGGACGGAAATATTATTTTGTATCAATCGTTGCGATATTGAAGGCTCAGTTTTCGAATTGATCGAAAGCCAAAATGACGGTGTAAAAAATTTTTCAAAAATATTATATCTTATACCCTTCGCAAATATTTACCGATACCTTGCATTTAAGTGCACTTTTAACATTAGGGTTCGTAAAGTGATCAACATTGCCTGGCTGCCATATGGATGCCGTTAACCGTTCAGTATTCGAAGCACGGGGAAAATTGATGGTAACTACACGCAATAAATGTATAACATCTACGTAAATTTTCTTGTAATGCTTTACAATCACCTCGAAATATCTTTAACGTAATTTCACTGCGGAATACTACTAGGGATATATTTGAAATTCCCGCGTTTATGAAAACACCAGAGTTATGATAAGTTTGCATTAGCGAACTATAGGCTGAACGTTTTTACGGTCGCCGATTGCTAAAATAAATAGGGATGTAAGGTAAACCAATGGCGAAAAATGACTGGTATCAATTTTTACTGGATATAATAGGGTTTTTTTACATTTTGCAAAATTTTCCCCCACTTCATCAATTTCTCATAAAATCAGATCCCACGACAATGACAGCTTAAGCAAATAGCCGCTGAACTTATTGATTGACTCACTTGACCGGCACTAGGTCGAACGGATAGTTTGCGAAAATAGAATACAAATGTATGTGTACGCCTATGCACGTAGTACTTGTCACCGATACGTATCGTCGTATTCGAAATGCCAATTTTCACTTGCGAATTTTCTCAACGTCGTTTAACCGTCAAACCATTTAACTCATATAAATTCAAGTATAAAGTCTCAAGTGAACATCTCCAGTACCATTGCGAATAAATAAATTATTATACGACGGGTAACTCGGCTGAATAATTTCCGGTATTGTCGTCTGGGCGGGTATAAAAGCAGAAAATACAGAAGCATCAAGCATCGTGTGTAACGAGAAAAATAACAAGGGACACGAACGTCCTGAAATTTTTGCTAACGAAAAATCCAAATTTTCGTGAAAATAAAAATCTCGTTTCTCCTCCATCATCATGACCCTGAGGTCACGAGACACGCAACCCTTATCATTCTGTACGTATGGTACATATACCCTAAATTTTTTTTGAAATTTACGTATAATATTTTTTGGCATATGTATATAGATCCTCATATAGTATTGTATATATAGAACATATAGTCATATATAGAACGAATTCCAAATTCAACATAGGGTACAGCCAACCGAGCGTGTTTTCTTATCGATTATAAATACAGAAATTGATATCAGCTATGATTATCCATTCGTAATTCGAAATTCGAGTAATGGTTGATATCGATTTTATGGCGACGCAGTAGATGGAAAATGATGAGTCAGACGTCTTACCCTTAATGTATGGTAAAAACAGAGCAGAACTTTTGAGAGCTTGGTAAGCTCTTTGCTTTGGTAAATTCATTGCCAAGGAATGAAATTAGATCAGTTTCTCTGATCGTTTCTCTTTCTCGCTTCTGCTTATCCCGGTGTGTAAACAGAGAGAAAAAAAGGATACTGCAGGACTTGATTCCCATGACGACATCGGGGAATAAAATTTTTTCGTCATAAAGTTTATTTATATTTTTAGCAAAATCCTCTGGGAACCCTGGCCTCTGCGAATCTCCCGCAGCCCACGTCCCTCGTCCGTTTTATTAATAAGATCACAAAGGCGAACTCTCCCTTAGGATCCTGAAGGATTCGCACCCTATGCAACGTCCTTCGTTCGTTTTAAGCCCCTCCGCTCTCTTTGTCACTCTACCACCTGTCTTGCTTTGCCGAACACGCTCAGATGCCTACAATATTGAACGGCCCTACATACCACCAGAGGGATGTAGAACCCCTGAAAATTAACGTCAGCCCGGCTCTCGGCTATATTGCTCATTTTTTTAGGCTTTCTTTTCTTTGGACGAAACTCTTAGACAATGTTTCTTTAAGGTTAATTTTTTTTTTTTACAACTTTACTAAATGACTCGATGGTACACGGACGACGATTTTGAGTCTGTATTGATTTTTCATTCTTCATTCTAAAGCACGACAAAGGGAAGACATGTTGACTGCTCTTATTTGCTGCTTCGTTAACGGTATGCGTATCTTGTGCGATTCAGATTTCCGTAATTACTGATATGGGGATTTTTTACACGATGCTGGGCACTTCGCGTAATACTGCGAGCTTTCCAGTCCTTTTTATGATAATCTGGAAATTCTGACGAATCGAAATGAGATTTTTCTTTGTTGCGATGACCTAATAGCTTTGGCACGAAGGTTCTTTCGGATACCATTATACAAATGTGATTTATGGTTAATCGTGTAAAAGGATTTCTTTGTATTTTTTTTTTTTTTTTTCTTACTTACACTACAAAGGAAAATATTGTTGCTGATTCCTCGTGAAATAATTATGTAATCGGATGAAATTGATTTGGTGAACATAATTTGTCTCTTGCAGTAAAATTTGGTTTTATTCGAAAATTAGTATTTAGGTCTACGAGCGCGTCGAGGGTAAAACTTTTACGCTGTAAGTCAAGGAACGTCTTGAATATTTGATGCTTTCCAAATTTTCGTCATAGCACCGATAACGTACCAAGCTCTCGTGAAAGATGGTAAGAACGCTTTAAATAGATTTGCATGAAGCATTATAAAATTATCAAATTTCTGTGGAATTCAAAATCGATATTTTTTCGATATGAAATCACACGATGGTTAAACATCGATGAGTCGAATTCTCGACGGTTAATTTAGCAGATTTTGTTTGCCGTCAACATAAATTTTGCAAATCGACGACTAGCTACGAGTTGGCATACGTCACTCCTTGGCTTTTCACTTTCAATAAGCCTGGTTACCGAAGTTCTTCGTGCTTTTGGAAATTGTCCAAAAAAAAAACGCTCGCAAGCGATTGCCATTTTGGCAGAGCCAAAAGTCCCCGGATACATACCAGCCTGATGATAACGCTTTATAATTACATTGAAAAACTGTATCTCGAGTTATCACAGTATATATAAAAAAAAATATAGCAAGACACGACATGAGATTCATATAAAAAAATTGTAAGACTTTCCTTAAAAAAAAGACAGCCCAAGGCATTCCCTCCCTTCCGCCCACGGTTCGTGTCTGCGAAATGAAAAAAAAATGTTTTCTCCATAACTTTCCTTGAAGTATCAAATCCACTTTTCTTTTTCCAAAGCTTTATTAAAGACATTTAATCAAAAAATTGTATGACTTTGAAAATTATCTTTTAATCAGTTTCGCCCTTTCACGAAAATTTCCCAAAAAAAAAGTAAATAAACACGAGCGAGAAACTACTTCTATTTCAACAGCCTTACGATACCAGCCAAAGAAACATAAGCGTGGGTAGAATTTTGATTTACGTCGAGCCTAAAACAGCGATTCTACTTTTGCTTCAAGCTTTACTATATTTTCCATGACGATTCGCGTCTACGGAAGCTTCAGCCTATTACGTTTCCAAACGCTTCTCGATTTCGATGGATTATTTAGGTAGCACGATGAGACATCGGCCACTCGCCTAAACACCTCGCCTAAAGTACTGCCAAATGGATCGCACACAATGACGCATACACGAAGACGCATACACGAGACGATCAAGACACTCGCGCAAAATTTTCAGCTTTGTTTTCACGTAAACATTTTGAATTTTCCCGGGCATTCCTCTGTACAGTACATCATAAATATTTAAGTTCGTTACGAGCCCGTGGGTACACTCGTGAAAAAAAAAAATATTTACTTTATCAGCCACTTTACCAGCCACCCTTGCGCCTTTATCAACCACCTTTAATCGGATTCAACTATTTCTAAAATATTAATTAAAAGTCACCCGAACTCAAGTCACACCCTAGTCACTTCTTCAATTCTCGCGAGCAGCTCAATTTGTCTTTACAAATGTATCGGCACAAATTCTACTTGTAAATCCCATCAACCCGATTACTACGTCACTATGCGAACACGACGCATTTCCTCCATCTTCTAAGCACGGCTTAACTACACGCACTCGACCATACAAATTCGACGGACTGGATGATTAATAGGCATTTCCGAATTGGATCATAGTCATATGCCTGAATACACGATGACCCAGGGTTGATGGGCTACCCATGAAATATATACAGTTGGTGAATATGGACCCACGATAATAACAGACTACAAACAAAAGGTTTTTAATGCGTATACTAATTTGTACCTATGTAAAATTTCTTAATTATCAAAATTATCTCGTGCTACAAAATCATGAAAAATCCCATCCAAACGTAATCCACCGTTACGGTTGACCTTTGGATACTATATTTTTTTAATAAAAAAAGGGTCAAATTGTTATTGACCTTAGAATCGTAACTGCTAGTAATCCCGTCGTCATTGTATCTCTTGGCTTCGTCGATCCAGATTATTTTCATTTCGGTTCTCCGAATTATTTGCAGAAGCCTCTCTTTACCATTTTTTTACTTTTTTTTGGCTACCTGCAATTATCCATGCTGTACGATATATGACCCACTGCGTCAACAATGCCCGTCCACTTGACGAACCTCATTGTCCTTCGATCGTTCAGCATCCAGTACGTTCGGATGGTCCAGGGGTTCGTGAAATTTCTAATGCGTCCTTGTATGCACCGAGTATACCTCTATATGTTGTCTATTACGTCAGAGAAAATGTAATTTTAGCTTTCCATCAGATTAGGCATCGCGACTGACCTACCTGTCTAGCGTGTAAATCGTATTATCAGTTGACTAAATTGCCAATAATTTATTAAACAATTATATCGTTACTCATTCATGTTTCGCTATAGTCTCCGCATTTAGCGTTACTTATACGTAATTTTTCTTTCATTTTTTCAATGTTCAGGATAACACCAGTTTTCATCCCATTTATCTTCTTTTAATCTCCCTGCATCTTGTATATTCAGCCTCCACTTTGTCCCTATAGACATTAAACAGACTTGAAATCTATTTTTTTTAATTCTAACATACCTTACACTGTACCTTATGTCACTGTTTTTCCACACGTGACTGAACATTGGTTACGATGACACGTGACGCAGTTTTAAAATTTGCATATATTTTCAAAATTATAAAAAATTTTGAACTATACACTGTCTCATGTAATTCGCATAACACCCTGTCGACTGTGTAACTAATTGTTCATAACGACGACTGTGACGTAACGAAACGCTGAAAATAATAGAATACCTCACATTCACACATTCACATTCGTTAATCACATTTCTTTCCGTCTTATACGCATTAAAATGTAATTCGTCCATTTACCGAATATTTTCGAGAATTTAGTATCGATCGCTATCATCACTGAATATCTGACCCAAAATCGTTACCGTTCCAACGTAACTGAATACTTTTCATTTCGACCCGCTGACTCCTACTATCTCGCGTTCGCGAATAATTAGGTTTACCGCAAGCCCCAAAAAGTTTTTACCAAAGGGCAAAATTTTTATTTGATTTTAACACGTGTTACGTCACTACACTCGTCCCTGTTCGTCATAATTAACGATGCTAGTTTGTTCCGTGTTGTATTATAGCCTTTGTTTATAGCCTCTTTTTTCTTGGGCGGCGGAGATGAGCGGACGGAGAATGAAATATATATAAGGAATGAAAAATTATTTGTATTCCCTAAGCTCATGAATTCTTTGTGTTACGAAGCTCATAACATTGGGAACAAGTGGCAACTCTGTTTGTGGTCAAGGGAGCCTGAGGAAAACATGTAGCTATGTCAAAAATTGGAAAAGCATCTCGAACTTGTCATTACAGATTAAAGTATCGTAACCTTGTTTACTCGCTACAGCACACAAGTTTCTCTTGCTGCTTGCATAGCGCGAGTAAACGCTATCGATTAACCTGAACTGCTGAGAAACTTCCGTTTTAGTTCACCCACGACTACTAGTACGAGCGTCACGTTACGTAATACAGATTTACGTGAGACGAGATACAGGCGAAAAGGTGGGATGGTTCGTTTTCTTCCAAATCTTGAAAAATCTTTTGAGGTAAACATTCGGATACTTCGTGACGAGAGTGTACATAGGTAAATGGCGAATTCAGAGTTTGTGGCTGAAATGACTTTGGTCGGTGTTATATGGTGCAGCCACGATCTCCATATTCGTGGTTTTCATGGGAGCAGGTCTCGCGGATTTCCAAAAGCCTCGTTACTCTTTTGCTTGCTGTTTTTCTTTTTCTTTTACTGTGCTTAAGAATTTTTTTGCTCAATATTTTTAACCAGGTACAGGCAAGGGTGTATGAATTTCGAGTATTCGTGGACGTAACGTTCGTCGCATCCTTCACAATTTCGTTTACGAAAGCACTTGGGAAGTAAGGTGATTAAAAGTTTGTAGATTCACTGGAAAGACATGAGAAGCGTTCCTGTGGGCTTCGTTGTTCTTTATAATTTTAAGGGATTGGTTAAGACGTTTTTATCTTTCTATTTTTTTTTTCGCGAATATTATAAATGCTCTGGGTGAATCAATGTGTTTTCTTTATTCGTGTATTTTTTTGCGCTATTATAGTCACAATTGTTATTACTCCGCGTCTTTTATTAGGCATAGCGATATGTCCAGCGCGAAAATGAAAATTGAATTTGCAGGGACATTTAACACTTTGACTGCCACTTTGGTCATATATGACTGACCGACCACGGTTTCTCCTGTGACGCCACGGTCGTCATTGGTGACCGGAGCATGGTTACTCTTTGTATAGTATATATACATAGTCTCGTGACGTTCTGAGTAAAACATGTGATTTCTGCGTGGCAGTCAAAGTGTTAAAGGGACTTTTGTACAATGGTATATTAATTGGAAATCCGTGACAATGGAAATTGTAATATAAAGACATTTTATAGAAAAAGGTGGTAACGTTGAAAATTACTATTTTAGATATTCATGCCAATTTTGTTAGGAATCATAGATTTTTCTATGTTATTGTCATTTTTCAACGGAGTTATCTTATTGGTGAATCGCAGTAATTATGATCCTTAATCAAAATAACATCCATAAGTTAAGCTACTGGCTCAATGGGTAGAGTGTTATTATAGTGCTCATTTGGAGTGTCCCGACAATCGCCGGTTCGAGTTCCACTCCTAGTATCACAAATAGACTTGTAGTCCAACCGCGAGTAACACGCGTCTGTCTTTAAAATCGAACATTGCTTGTTTTCTCTTTTCTGCGCTTTTCCGTCGATGAAAGCGGAATCGACAAGTTCTTTACCCCCGGATAAAGTAGATTGATTCCTTTTTGAGTTCCTCCACATAAATTTATCCAACGATCGGTAACTCGAACTACCCTACCTTATCGACTGTAGGTATAAATTATGCTCGAAAAAGACAATGCGTAACACAGCCTATTTGCTCTGCACAGTACGGCAGCACTGTATATCGTTTAGTTCTAAATCGATGAACTTGCCGGGTCGGCCTAGGATACAGAAATACATATGCGAGAACGTAACGCAGGCATATCGAACGAACGTAAGAGAAGGAGGAATAGATACGAGGCGCAATCGATCATATCTTCTGGTAGAAGACAAATTCAATCCTTTTTTCTTTCCTTGCTAATCTTTTTCCTACGGTCCCTCATTCACTGTCCCGAATATACTATACCTTTCTTGTGTCTGCGTAGCATTTTTCCATCTGTATTCTGCGTTCTTGCATGATATTCCGAAATATTCATGGAAATTCATTCATAAGTACAGGACTGTTTATCACTTGCATAAGTTTCAGCGCTCGAGTGTACATTACTTGAATGCTTTGTTGATATTTAATCAGAGATGTTTAAGGAATCTAATTATAAATTCATACTGCGTGCTACGTAGAATTGTGTCGGAGAAAAAAAATAATTCATTCGGAAGGATTACCCTGTGCGGGAGTCAGGATCGTCACGGCCTGGGCTTATGAAGTTTAGACGTGATTCTGGGAGACTCCGGAATTCCTCATTAGATGGCACCTGCTGCGTGGCTAAGGGAGAAGTGTAGTGGAAAGCTCTTGAGCTAAAAGCTCCATTCAAGTGGTCGCGTTCACGTTCACGAGGGGTGGACGGGTTAGGTGCGAAAAAGATGGAGAATAAATTGTGGGGCAGTAAACGCGAACGGAATATCATGGATAACGATCCTAAGATAGCATAACGCCAGTCTTGAAATAATAATTGCGAAAAGACTTTTTCCCTCCGCAAAGACGAATAATTTGAAATTCTCTTCTTACGTCAACCTCCTTGAGTGTCACTGACGCATTATGCGCAACATATGAAAAAGAATATTTGAACCATTTCTATTTTCACGAAGCACGATCTGGATATGTTACATACGTTATTTTAAATTTAAAAAATCAAATCAAATTTAGCTTCTTCTAAAACTTTGAAAGCAAGTTTAAAAAGAAATCCAATAACCTTCATTTTCCTCGAAATTCCTGACAAAATAAATATATTTCAACGTGAATCTTCAGGCGTTTAATTCTCAAAAGTCAAATCTAATTTTTCTTTCTCCACGCAACCCCGCATAGTAGCTCCATTCAACGTTTTCCTGGTTCACATCTCCATCCCCTGTGTTTGCCCTCGTGCCTCAAGCAGCGCCATTATCTCACGCGAGTGAAAAAAACGAAAAGAAAAAAAAAAGAAAAAGAAAGACTCCGTTTCGAAATTAAAACCAATTTCCTTTACGCTCTGACTCTGTAGGTCGTCGGCCGAGACTTATTGGGATAGACGACGTCGCCGAAGATGGAAGCGAATGAAAGGTTCTCAACGCCCGAAACTCCCCAGACTGAAGCATTCGGCTCGGTAAGAAGGACAGAAGATAGCCAAAAGAAAGGAAGGAAGTCTGATCGAAAAGAGTTGAGACATCCTGCCCCGTAGAGTCCCGTGGAGCATGGGCACAGTCGAATACGACAATAGGCCGCAGAGGGTTGGGTGGGTCGAGAAGGGCCACTGCGCGTTTCAGAGGGTTGTGGATGGTAGCTGCGGATCGGCGTCGGTTTGGGCGTCGAGTCGAGCGGCGCTCGCGTCGATACAGCCACGAGCTCTGCGCGCCTCCGTCTCCCTCCGTCGCCCGGTCTACGTTACGACGCGAGTTTAACACGGCCAACACGATATTCTTTTTAACTCTGACCTACCCTCGTCCGTCCTCGACTCTAATCCCCAGTCGGCGTGCATCGGCTCTCTGTTTTCCCACTCTGCGTTCTCTGCTCTCGCTCTTTCTCCCTGTTCCTTGGGTTCAGCTTCCTTCGTCGTACACACGGCTTCCTCCTTCGCTCTGCGCTTCCTTTATCCTTCGAGCCAGCACGCGGCTCCGGCTTGAAAGAGAGAGAAAGAGAGAGAGAGAGAGAGAGAGAGAGAGAGAGAGGCACGCGTAAAAATTTCAGTAAACTCCCCATACACTTCTTGGGTTGGTACTTCCGGTTGCGTAATGAATTATTATAACGCCGTTACGCCGTATTCGGCTCTGACCAGTCGCTCGGTGTGCACGTGACCAAGTATCTCTAAAATCTCTTGTGAACGGTGCTTTATTCACGGTACACCCTTAAAACCATGATGGTGCTGACGATGCTACTGTGCTGTACTCGTGTGAACGGACAAAGATAAACATCGACGGAAACGCTGCACGAGGACACTTCGGATAATCGACGCTCAGCTTTTATGTCCTCGCGAACACGAGATTATCAATTTTGCGGATCAACGAAATTACATGAAATTCATTTTATCCTATTGTTACGGTCAATGTGATTTGTGCTTATGTCTCGTGGACCTGTTATCCCATGACAATTTAATCAGGCCACTGGTCATTAACAGTGAATCGGAAGTGTCTAAGCAGTGACCTTTTTTTTCAAAAACTGATTGAAATTTTTTTTTTAAACTTCTCGAGCCACCCTGTACATTTACACGGTGACAGCGACGGACGGCATTGTTCCCTTCCTTGGCTACGTGTAATACTTGAAAGTGCTGAACTTGACTCTGGGACTAAACGAATGATCGATTTGAGGAGGCACTTGAAATAATTATATGAAAGACTTCAATCGCGATAAACTCCTAACTAACCTAACTAATTAAAGCGAGTTTCTACACAGCGATTATCGTAATAAATGACAATAAAGTGCTCATCGATACATATTGATCGCGTCATGCCAACCGATCGTTGCAATCAAACGTCACATTGTCTAGAAATAATTGATCAGGATACGTGGGCATCTAGACCTTGAATCAGTCCTGCTCGTCACCGAAGCGAAGCATGGTTATGTCACGCTGCTCGTACTTTTTACGGCAAAACCTCTGAAGTACGCGTAGTAGTCGCTTGTAAATGAATATCATATACATATATATACATAATTTACCCATACAAGAAATATTTATTTGTACCATTGAACACACAACGTGTAGTGCGCGTTTAAAATATTATCGACGGATTGACTGAACCGGAAGCAGCAGTTCCAATATATTGAAACTGGACTAGCATCAGTGAAATGAATCTTTCCTCAAGAGAATCACGATAACGCTATACAGTGTTTGGGCAATTAAATAAAAAAAAACGTCATGGACACAATGACTCACGAAAATTGGTGAGGTCAAGAATGGGCCAGGATTGGTGCGCGCGCCGCCGGAAACGCTCCAGCAGCGGATGCTGTCCTTGTGGTCCACGCGTTCATCCCTCAAATTGGTCAGTTACATCAACACACTAGATTTACCTTAGCCAATTAGCAGCGTCGCGTTGAGAGTAGTGGGCCAATCCTTTCTCATCTTCGTACCCCTCCCACCCCCCCCCCTTTCTCACTCCTTACGCTTCACGCCTTCCGGCACGATCGATTTATTCAACACGTTTTCACTATTTCCAAGCAAAACCCAGTATCATCCTCGAGATCAAATGAACAATTTCCGATCTGACTGAAACGAGGAAATTATACATATTTTCAGCCTCGTCGACTTTCTCGTAAGAACTGTAGGACATAGTGATGCTGTGACCAAGGATATATACTTTTTTTTGGACACTTCCAAGTACTCCATTCATCTTGGCCCTCTGATTCCGCGAATCTTGAAACTTTGCGAGAGACGCGATAACCACGTGTTTCGCACTCCTGCGCTTATTATTCGCTCTCGCGTTGAAATCAGTCATTCGCGTTTCGTCGAAGACTATCGCCTTATGAATATCGATGTAATATAATAGGATTGTGCAGGACCATCGTCAAGGTGTCGGTGATAGGGCTTGAAATGAGGGAGAGGTGCTCCAATAATTGTAATGACGTAAGACCCGTCGCCGAGGCAACCCAGAGCCATAAATATACCGAGGCAGTCTCAAATATCAAATGATGTTTTCCTAATGTGCTAAAATCAAGGGGGACGGGAAAAAAAAGAAGCATTCAGGTGGAACGGCATTGAGTAACGTGTGTGCGGTGCAACGTTATTTCTTCTCGTGACTTATTGTATACATCGTGACGTAGCTAAGAACCAAAAGAGATATATGGAAAATTGTATGCATCATTGAACTTGCAGCAATGCAGTCAACTGCACTCGATGCATCGAAAGGATGCGAGAGATAGGTGAAAAATGAAAAATGTAGATGATAAACTGCAGTTCTGCATGAAAATCGTTAACTCGATATACGGATAGTTGGTTCTCAGTTAATCTAAGGTAACCCAAACGAAGGTAAAGGCCTGTATTATTAACTTATCGATCATAACCTATAAACGGAGGATACAAACGTTTCCAGAGTAATTTCGTATTGTTATACCGTAGGGCAACCTAACTCTGAAGCTTCAATTTTATATAAAATCAATATTAAACAATGAGACGTGTAACCCTATTCGTTTATTGACTTGTGCGATAAGTTTATTATACCAGTATTGCCAAGGGAGAAAAGTAAACTCGTAGACGTCAAAATATGCTGATTAATTCTTATCTCTTAAATAATAACGATTAAAATCTCGTATTATGGTTACGCGATTTTATCGTTTCCGCGAGTCGCTCGAGATTAGAAAGTAAAGCGAAGTTCCGCGCGGATCCAAGTACGAAGCGATTCCACTGCCGGAAAGGGGAATATTTTAATGTTAATCGTAATCCCGATCTGTTTTGGGGGGTCCCCCTTGAAATTCAAATATCGCATGATCCTTCGCTATCTGTGCCGAATCTAAAGCGCTCGGCTTCTTACAACAGTCTACTTGAAATCGAGCCTGTGGCCTTTTCTCGCGCCTGACAGTTCAAATTGATTTTCCCGGACACACCCAGGCTCGACTTTTTGGTTTTCGGTAGGAAGAAAAAAATATATGCATGATTGTTGAACAAAGAAGGGTTATCAGGGGTGATGGGTTGGAAGACAAAGAAAAAAACATGAAAAATAAAAAACAGCTTGGTACTTGGAATTTGTACTATTTTCTTAAACGTGTAAACACGTCTGCCTCGTTGATGTGTAATACAGACGTAATGATCCCGGTGTAAATGCAAACTTAGGTTTACAAGCACACCTTATACGTGTTCGACTGTATAATAGAGTAACGCCCTATGAGAGTTTCAGGAGCACGCGACTGAAGGCACGACAGTAGACGTATTTATGTGCGTCACGAGCTTGGCGCGTCACGGACCGGTGCGATACGAAACGAGGTCAAGTCGAATAGGTCAAAAGTACGATTAGCCCAGCTTACGCGTAAGAAAATTTCAAAGTTAATCGGAGGATCGCGACTGGTATTGAAATTCATTGCCATTAGATTTTCTATACGTGATTTGCGGACAGCTTATCGAAGACGCTTCATCGAAAATTTTTTATCGTATGGACATTTAGTCGAAAGAAACTAAATGCTGTTTATTTATTTATTTTGGTCTCGACATTACAGACTTCAAACGGTCGGAGACGATTTATATTTAACTAAACGCAACCTCATAGTGCAACTTTGAATTCTGCCCTATCCTAGCGTAACCTAATCGAACCATTTCTAAGTCTATCACAGGCACTTTCGATCAAACGTTATGCGGTAAAATAATAAAAGGTCCTTTCGATAAAGTGCCCGAACACGTGTATACGTATGTGATTCGATGAAATTGTTCGTAGACCGAGAAATCATCTAAATTGCAATTTTCTTACATAAATAATGCTTTTGTACAGGTTAAAGGATTTATGCACGCGGTTGCCTTGTGCTTATGGTCAGTAGTCATTTCTGAAATACGTATACACAGGTAGTCAGTTTCGTATCAAATAAGACAGTTCTTACCCCATGAACTGTTAGTCTACGAATCAGACAAGAAAATGAACATATTTCAAGATATAACTATGGACCGTACACAATGACTGTAAACAGTCATGAATTCGTATCTCTGTTTTGTCTAGGTAGATGCTAGCGATAGAAATAGGCATGTTGCCAAATTCTTCTTTTTACGTTCAGTTTACCTTTATGGACTTCGTATGCAGGTTTTATGTTACCACTAGATATTGCAGTAGGGAGAATCCATTGATCAGCTACCCATCAGTTCCTTGATCCATATTTTGCTTTCAGATCGAATCGAAAAGCAATAGTCTTCTTAAAAGCTATTCTATTTCTTTATGAACTCATAGTTCATACCCACTTGTGTATCCATTTGTGTACGAACCATTTGCAACCGACTTGTGGCTTTGTTCATGATTTGGTTTTGTCAGTTATTATTGTAAGCAATCCTGTGCACAGTACCGACTATCTGTACTATTTTGCTGCATATACCTCGAGATAACCCATCGACAAGTAATCGTCAATTTAATTGATAGGATAGAGAGGACTGCGTGGTTATTAGCGATATTTCCTTTTCTCTTGACTCGCACTGATCGATGTTGCGACGCTGGAGGCTGCCGTGGCCTGGGCCAATGACGTAACGACGCCCTCTACCCCACCGTGGTTGACGTCATTGATGCCCGCAAATCCTCGCAGCCAGGTACGGTGTCCGACGTTTAGGCACCCTGCTGCTCCCAAGGATCAGAATCTTATGTAGTTCAAATGGAATGTTTGGTTGGAATGTACCTGAAATTGATATATGTATATGTATATATATATATATATGTGTGTGTGTTTGTGTAATAAAGGATTACTTTGTTGCCTGAGGCAGGTTCCGTTAGATGGTAATAGTCTGTGGGCTTACTCCACGTCATGATTCTCCAATAGGAAATTCGTATCTCTGAAGAATACTCTTGAGAGTGCTACATATTTTATAACACCCGAGCTCTTTGAGGAATTTATTCGCGTCTGATTTGAATTTTGCGCAAACGGTAAGGTAAGACTGTTTTTCTTTTCTCTTTTTCTTTTGTCAGGTTAGATGTATTACGTTACGGTGCTTGGGGTCTCGTGCTAAAATAATAACGCTACTGCTGCACCCTATTCGCGGTAAAACCGAGTGATGGTCTATTGTTTCGAAGGGTGGACTTCCGACGCGAGAACATTCAACTACCTCGTTTCCCCAGCCCCTCCCTCCTCGTCACATGGTCGTTTTTTCGGATTAAAAAATCTATACTTATCTCGCACTCGTATACCGTGCCCGTAAACTTTGTTCGCGAAGTACGAGGTGTGGCCTCGTTTATGGTACAATCTCCGCCCTTGTGTACGTAATTCAGTTTACGAGGATCTAATTGAGTCATTTGGTTAAAGGAAAGAAAAAAAAATACTGACAGATCCGTATAATTCAATTCCGAACACGGATCGATGGCTTTTCTCAAATTTTCACGGTGTGCTGTCTCTCGGGCGCCGAAATTAATGCTTCCCTTAAGAAGGACCCTTCTTTGAATAAGAATTGTAGTTAGATCTCCAAGTTCCTTGGAAAAGCACTCGATTCCAGGGCGCCACCATCGAATTCACTTGGAATTCCTCTGGGAATTATGGATGATTCACTCGAAGGTTAAGGAGTCCCCTCGCACTTCCGTTTCTCCCCAAAGTGCCACTGGAGTTTGACTAAAGTGGATTCCCGCCGACACGAGATCGATCGTACCCCAAGATAACACAGGTGGTAGACGCCGCCACTGGCTACTTGACGGTTAACGTGTTAGGAATCTTCTTTAGCGAGCGATCCTACCCCGAAGCCACGACGCCCGAGGTTCCCTCGGGGAAAAGTCAACGAAAGCTCGGAAAAGCATTCTGAGAAGTGCCGTCGGTAAAATCGCATGCGACTAGCTCGGCCGAGTCTTCGTAAGTTCTTCAAGTTCTCGAAAAGTAGACGCGGCGGTCTTTCCTCCGAAATACGACGCGCGCGAATGACGGTTAGTGTAGACGATGAAAAGTTTTCTGAGGACGTAACGTAGTACGTCCCTCAGGATAAGGGAGTATTGTTTCTGTAAGGGCTGCCACACGTTTACGAGCAATAACCTGACGTTAAAGACGACAGAAAAGTGGCAAGTTACGAGTGAAGTGTCTGCAATAATAAACGCAAGACTAAGGAGTTTTTGTCCCCTTTTTTAAGGTTATGTAATACTTTACTTTTTATGCAACCAATGCTTCTACCGTCTTATCTATTTCTTTTGTTCAATGATTCAGCATCATTCTGTTGATAGAATATGTCCAGATTATTTTATTTTGCGGAAGTATTGTCTCGTCGTGAATTATCGACGTTCTTCCTGCGCCTCGTTTTCGGACCCTTTCCTCGTTACAAATATATGAAACCCTTAAATTATTCGGACTGAAATTACCCTCAGCCTCTGTCTTCCACGTAAAACAACCTTTCTCATCGTAATAGCAGTTCTCACGATTCACACCAAATGTACAGTCTCCCCCTGAAGATCGGCTAGTTATCGTTATCCCCTTTAAATATATTCCCAATTTTTTTTTATTCCGTCACAAAACACCCACGTTTCCCCCCGTATCGATTCAAAAAGATCAACAAAGGGAACCATCTAATCGTTGTAAACCGAACTCACGAATAGCCAATAATTTCTCGATTGAAATTTACGTCATTTTTTTTTAAATTCCATACTTTTATATCACAAAGGGGACTGTACTTAGTCTGTCCCTTTTGTCAGGTCAAAAGCTTTTTCTGCCTACAGATTGTGCGATTCATCAAACCAAAGGAAAGCCTTAGCTTATTGTTAAACGTACGAGACCCCTTCAATAACGTGTTTGCCTTTTTTCTTTTTATTCCAATAGAAATTCTATTCACCACCATCGATATTCGGATAACCAGATCAACTCGGTAAGAATGGCGCCTGCTTATCATATCTGTTACGTTCGTGACGTCGAGTCCTCGCTCTTCATAACATTTGAATAAGATATTCATGGGATTCAAATGCTCCCACCCGAGGCTTCGCTGTACATGTGATTGAGCGTGGGCAACCTTTATTTACATAGGAGGTGTAAACAATGTGTTAACACAAGTTAAAGTATGTTAACTCGCGGCACGCCTCTCTGGTATGACTTTACGTACATCATATATACACATATACAGTATATACTACCTGAATCCATTGAATTCATCCACCACCTCGCTCGCGATTATTTCCAACAGCCCAGAATTATTTATCACTTTGTCCAATCTGCCTGTCGGCCGTTCAGAATTATTTTTCATATCATTTTCTGTCAATGCCAGAGTTCGATCAACACAGAAACACAGTTCATCCGCGTATTCTTAGAAGACGTTCAAGCTCAAAGATGTTACATCAAACATATTATACCCTGTACACAAATCTATTGATTAATGATCAACAGGTGCTTACACTCTATATAAAGATGACGTTTTCCTGACTCGTTACGTCACAACAACAAATGCATAGAATGTAATCTACAACTGATAAGGCAGTCTTTCCGTTATTATCCGATACCAGTAATGAAAGCGTTATAAAGATTTTTCATTTTCACACATTAAAAAAAAAAATTAACGCGACCACCAATACAGTACATGTATGACGACGTGGGTACAATAAAAATCTTAGACCTTGTAAATGACAATGCATAATGCATACGATAACAATATATATATTTTTGTTCTTGGTCAAATGTCAATGTCAATTCTCAATCTAATCACCTTTTTTTTCTGTCTGTTACAGGTAAGTTTCCGGCTACGTGTCGCAACTTCTACACCTCGTGTCCACTAGCACGGTTGATTAGCCCGCGTTTATGTAAGTTACACTGTCCACGTAGAAAATCAGTGGCTCGGGATCGCCTTCGACTTTCCCCACACGGGAGTCGTGGCGCTTTATAAGCATATTTTTACATAACCGGAACCGTTCATTAACCCAGACGGATTAGTAACCAATACCTATCTCTGGCTGTCAATCGAGAATCGGGTATGGCCCACTGAAGTCGAGTGGCTACTTATCGGCTTATCAATAAGTATCAGGGACTTTGATGTTTTGACAATGCACTTAGTAATTAGAAAATGATCCGGCTGTATCTTATATTCCAGCACATATATATCTATATTATATACGTTATTCGTATACGTCAATCATGATCGACGTAGAATCGGTCGTAGGTATCTGCGATCGGCTCCGAGGCAATTGAGTATCCGCTTTTTGAATCATCGATCTTGTTACCCCGTGTACGTATGTACACTCTGTATATATTTTATAAGCGATGAAAAATTCTTGATCGATCCGTTCGAAGAATCCATCCTGCTTCGACAGTTCGACCATGTAATTATCTTGAGATTTTTTTTTCTTACTCACATTTTAATAGATCAAGATAAGTTTCTTCTACTATCAGCTGCGTGTTAACCGTGCAGGTACCACCCGTTATTAATTCTTATAGTGAACGTCGGATGGTGTATGTTGAGGTCGGTCTGCAACCAATAGCATATCTCAGTGCTCTCGCGTCGAATCTGACATCTTCATGCTCCGCCTCCATACACGTTATAAGGTCCACGAAGTATTCGATGTGCGGCGTCCCGCCAAGCCAAACAGCGAGTGTCTTGTTAAAACGTCTACTAAGTGATTATTAGCGACGCGTAGTCTCACGCTCGCGATCCCATAAGTATCACTGTGTCATGTCAATTTCAATATCAATAGAATTATACAAAATCTCGATACGATATTTAAATAGTCACGCGTCTTTATTGGGATCGTCTTTATTGAGATCGTCAGTATCGATCGACAAGCGATTTGATTAGTAATTGAAATAGTCTTTTTTCGGAGGAGTTATTTTTTTTAATTTCAGGTTAAATATTTATTTGGGTCTATTTGCATTTATTTGGAGCTTGAATTTTTTTGTTTGGTTGAATGACGCGTCCGGTGCTTTATGGTATTCGTGGAACGTATGTTATTTTTACGTAGCGAATGAAAATATCGTCCTCGCCTAAGGGTTGCTTTCAAGGGAGAACGAGTCACCTTTACGAAGTACCTACACTTAGACAGCTTCTGCAAGGAATGCAAAACTTGAGGACCCTCTCGCGTCGAGATGATTTTCGGGGATCAAAGTGACTCTGGTTATCCTTTTAACGTTGAACTTTTAGGAAAGGAGGGCTGTAATGTAAGCTCGAAAGTTTACAGCCTTGGGAAATAAAAGTTTTTACCTAACGAAGGAAAGTTGATGCTACGCCACGGTACGCGCCTTTACACTTACATTATGACCGAGAGACACTAGGGTCGAACGTAACGGACAAGTTCTATTGAAGAAACTTTTGGGCTACGAGGAAGATCGCCGTAGAGTAAAAGAAAGGGGCACCTACGCGGAATTAAAAAATTTACACCATCAACTGTAACATAATTTACGGCGTAAGGCGTAAAGAGAAATGATTATCGTGGTAAATTTTATGGATCTCTGCGTCTCCTTCTTTTACGCTCTCAACGAAAATTCCAAGAGTCACTGTACCAGCAGTTATATTACTGTCATATTTTAATGGGTTACTGGATGTACACAGTGTATGATTTATTATAGGAATTTTTCTTTTTGCGACTAGCCACGGGCCTCCGACCGATAGATTTTGACATGGGTGCACGATTCTTCAAATTTATCATCGACCGAAACGTGCTATGCCGATTGACGCTCGCGTATATCTTTAGGAACTTATGGCCTAGAAATATCGAAGCTCTTACCAGTCTATTTTTTCGATGGCGATTTTCATACCCATTCCTTTTAACACTTGCGACGTCAAATCCGTTAGATCAATAAATGTCGCTCTCTGTAACTTCTTCAAGTTTCGTCACGGCCACCAGGTAACGAGACTGCCGTGAGTACATCGCGAGATTGACGATTTTCTATTAATAGCCAATCGTCAACTAGTACAAAGATACCAAAATTCATATTTGAAGCAACGTAAACATCGATCGAACGTACGCAGTTGTCGCGAAATTTCGCATATGTATTTTGGCATCAACGAATATCATGAATACAGGTGGATCGTTCGTTTGCCTTAAGTGTTTCGTCATGTTATCACGGAGCCCGATCAAATTCGATTGGCACACACGAAGTTTCAACAGTAGGTAAGAACACGAGATAAATGGCAAGACGATATGTCATCGAATGCTTATGCGCGTTAATAATTTATGTTGACAAAAATAATAAATATACTTTGATTATCCTCGAGCCCAGTGAGTATACATTTGATTTTTTCCAAACATTCAGCCTTCACCCTTTTCCATAAACGTGACGTCTTCTGTCCGTCCTTATACAGTCCGCGGTATAGTTAGTTTATTCTTATCCCCAGAACAGAGGGCGTAACAGTAAAATTGTACGAGGAAAGAAAAACAGTAGAGTTTTCCATCTATGGCTTCACACAATACGACGTAGAATAAATGTCTCTTTGATATTTGTGCTATTCGGAAGTAAAGAGCGTCCCTTACCGTTGAGATAAATATTTATCGGTTAATGTATTTCTGCCGGTTTCGTCCGGAATTATCGAAATGTCTGAGCGAAGATCACTGTCGATCGAATAGTTCACTTGGAAAGTATCCAAAACGCTACAGGGACGCTCGTAAACACAAGTGTTACTTGAATCACGGCATAGCTCACCGAGAGAGTTTAGGAAATATTTGTACGTTTGAAACCATAGCGATCCCGTAACGGTCTTCACTTCTCACTAATCGGTGTAGGTGTTGAGTATAAAAAAAAATACGAAGCCAGGTGTGTTCGCGAGAGCGTGAAAACAACATGGACCAGCCTCAACTATTTCATCCAATCGCATTATCGGTTTTGAGAAAGTTAACTTGCCGCTTTGTGGTCCATTGGTGAAAAGGTAGCGCGTGCACCTTTCGGATCGTTTATATTAGTTTTTACGTGTGTACGTGTGTGTGTGTGTGTGTGTGTGCGTGTGTGTGTGTGTGTGTGTGTGTGTGTGTGTGTGTGTGTGTGTGTGTGTGTGTGTGTGTGTGTGTGTGTGTGTGTGTTTGAGAACAGAACTCCTCCTCCGGCATCTTCTCTTTCTCCGCCAGCATATTTTCATTGTGAACGTTAGTGCCTCGGGGCGCCGCTCTCCACGTCTACAGTCATGCCGGCGCACGAAGCACGAGGAATCATAAGACAATCGATTTGTTTCCGTTGGCTGCGTCGGCTCGCACCTACCATGCTGCTCCTGATACAATGTTACACAAAGTTTATAAAATTCGTATTGTCTTGCACTCCCTGTCACTAGTGTATATCAAGTTTCTTTGTTCGTATACTGTTACACGGTAGCGCGTAGTTTTATCCTGAGAAATAAGTAATGTAATAACTTGGAAAACAAATAGATTGTATCTAACACAACGGCAGCGATGGGCTCTGCCAAGTGGTTACTCATGCGAGGGCTGGTTTGAGCAGCCATGCGCGCTGTGCCGCGAGCTTTACACACGGAACGAGTGCAGAAGCCGGGCTATCCTCTGAAGTTCATGGCGAGTTTACACGGGAGTCTGAATCGCGACGGGAGAACGAAAGATCGCGTGGCCGAAGCGTTACGGCTTGATCGACGGTCGACTCTGTCGACCTGCGGCTGAGTTAACGACAGTTCGCGCCTATTCACTCGAGTCGACGGACAGGCTTCTCTACAATCCTCGCGTATGACAATGTTATTTTGGATTTTTAGACATGCTAAAGTGAAAATTGTGTCGAGTGAGTGATCGTGATTGGTGGATAACACTAAATTCAAGATGAATTAATTAGTAATTATATAAATACAGTGATATATTAATGAGAACGTACTGTGCATTAATATCTTTGGAGCTTCCTTTGTTACCCCACGCGATTATATCCTGTTATAAATGTATCGTGAAATTTCTATTTAATGCTCGATATTTCATTCGCGGAATGGCATGATGAAGAGAGTCTACGAGTATCTTAGGATAGTTCACGGATACCGTGGCTGAATGGATATTGTCATTGAAGTTTGGGATAGCACTCATCCGTGCGTATATTCTAAGTTGAAAGTGGTTTCGGGCGTTTTAGAGATAGCGACGAAGGCACGAACGAGACATGAATTTTCGTAGAAGGGCGAGAGTGCGTGTGCAGTAGTGCTTCTTCAAATGGAAAAGTCTTGTTTATGTTTATGTTCACCGCTGGGAAGGACGACACGTGCTGCGATAAGATGTGCAAATCCCTGGACGACGTGTACCGCGCATGATTCGTGTTGTGAAAATATGGAATGCAATTCTAACGTTTAACGTTATAGAAATGTGTATAAGAATTCAGTTGTTATTGCCTGAACGCAATGGTCGCTGCTCGAAGACGGTTGCTGGTTATGTCTTGACAGCGGATCGACCGAACAACGAATCTAAGACGTGTCTACCTGTTGAAAAAAGTGAGTGGCGAGTGCCAGGGTATAGAGGAGGACAAAAAGACAAGAGAAAATAGTGAGTCGAGAGCAACCAAGAGAGGAAGCAAAGAATATTGTCTTGCAGGGAAAAAATACGTACAAAGTTGCGTCTCAGCATGAAACGGTTTTTCCCGGAGAATAAAGGAAGCCATAACGATGACGATGACTATCACGAGTATTCGTATACCGGATTGATGATTGTATCGTCGAGAATATTACATCCTTGGAAGTACGTAATGAGACGTATTTAAATAAGTCTCAAGCGTGATATTCGCTGTACAATGATAATTGAATATTTTCCTTATGCTTCTATGTGCGTCACGTCATATACGCGTGTGATAATGTGTGTTTTAAATAATGAAAAACTCTTAAGAGCATTATTCGTGGTCCTATTCGTGCACTGTATTAATAAAATAATAATTGTCTAGATGGCAGTTCGATCATTAAGAAAAATACGGATTCCTCCCTGGAAAAAAAAAGTCATTTAGGGAATTACGTATTTTGAAAAAGTCTTTCGCTGGAAGTTTCATTGAGAACTGGACACCATGCACGAGCGATCAGCACGCGAATGTTTTGTGACGTCATATGGAAGACACGTATGTTGTGTCAGCGAAACGATCGCTTGGCAAATGGCGAAAACATATGTGTAATTAGTGGCGTGTTGTGCTCTTGACGAAATTGTTTCGGAAGGGCCACCCGAGAGCATTGATAGTGGCGAGTGTGTGTATATATGGTGATAATTAAAAGAAATGCTTTGCTCTGCCGTGGCGTGGCATGGCACGTACGTACCGTACGACACGCAGTGTGAAAATGTTAGTTGCTTTAAGTATTTCTTCAACAAGTATTACTGAGAACTGCGAAACGTTTTTGGAATTTTTAATAAAAAAACAACAAATTTACAATTACCTTAGGTAAACGGATGTTGGTACGGTTTCACCTTTTTCGAAAAGCCGAAGAATATATTATGGGTACACGTTTATATAGCACTATGAATTTTTTTTTGTTTTATACAAGTAGATATGCGCGATCTTAGTCAAGTTAGACGCACTTTGATGGACGCTGTAAAAAAATATTGCGATTTGTCTTGTACCCTTTTAATATCTTTTTCCTTGCCAAAGTTCCTCGTTCGCTCCATCAGGCGAATGTTTGGACGTGCACGATTTTACTTGTGTAATGAGACTTAAGAAAATAGCCAATAGGGAGTAAAGTTGGAAGGACTTGACAACTCAGCTTATTGAATTTGCAAGAAAATGGTACAGGCTGAACGGTATTTGAATTTTTTCTCTATATTTTTTTGCGTAAAGTCAACAGGAAAAAAAACAAGAAACGAGATGAAGTTTCTGAAGGTACGAAATTTCCTTCATTTTTTCCCTGTTTTTTTTTCTTCCAATTCATCTTCCTTGTACTTCTGTCTTTCTGCGCAGTGACCACCGATCAGGGAAATCTTGAAAATGTCAATAAATAAAAAACTAGTTAGGGAAAAGTCGGGAAATTTGCCAATCGTTCAGGGAAAGCGAGTGGCGCTATTTATCGAGAGAAAAAAATACAAGGTTACGTCGACGAAGAAGCAAAATTCAAAATGGATTTTATTAATGCCACGTCACATCGCGAAACGTCGAATAAGAAGCCGAAGGGGAAAATTTCGATGGTTATAGTGGCGTTGTTATATTAGAATAAATGAGGGACTTATACAGTTTAGTGCACGTGACGTAGAATGAGACTTACGGTTAATCCAATTTGAAATAAGGTTTGAGCGAAACTCCCAGGATTTATCTTGATTGGTGCCTCCTTTTATACAGATATAGTTTTATGCAAATACGATTCAACCCGTTTACCGCAGGAATTCGGCTATAGCGAAATCATGGGATATCTCGTAATGTCTTTGGGAACAAAACCCATTAAGTTATTTCTGACTTGAACTGCAGAGAACTTTTGATTATAAATGTTCCACCAAAAGACTTCTAGCTTCACTCATTATATCTGTCACGTGTTGCGATTAAACGCGGTTTACTTTTTTTTCACAAGAAAATTCGCTAATGATAGAAACTTAAACGACCAGATCCCGTTGGCCGGGATTATTTAGACCATGACTTCTGCATCACGTTCGAAAGCGGTAACTACGTAGACCGACTGTGACCTAACATGTTGAGCGTAGGTGGTGGCAAATTTAATTGTCCCATTGAGAAAATTAAAAAAAAAATGTAATTTCAATAATTTTTTTATATATTCAATTTCCTGTAAATTGCTATCCTGTGATGTTCGTAGATCATTTTTTTTTTTAATTCAAAAGAATGAAGGTTTCCATGGAAAAACAGAGTGAGCTTTAACGAGATCGAGTAATTGTATGGTAATGCTTCTGAGAACAGTCTGCGACTGTGATATTTCATTTTTATTCTAGAAGCGAATCTGCTTTTTATTGACCAATTGAACCAGTATTTTCTTATTATATTTTGAGCACTCTCCATTATGAGTACTCGTGTAAAATATTGATAATAATATCATTGGAGAAGTGTCACAGGCAATGATACGTGACGTCACTCTTGTACCTATCGATATACCGGAACTTTGTAGTGTCCATAATAATAATTTAATTTTGTATGTGTCGTTGGGTATTTTAATCAACAAAATTGAAGTCAATTGCTATATATATATACTATAACAATAAATTATTCAAAGTAATTCGTCATAATGACAGGTCAAATGTCAATTCCCTCAAATATTCATATAATAGCAGGAAAAAAGTATCATAATATATTTATGCCAATAATATATATTATATTATATGTATTTTCCATAATAATTCTATAGCATTATAAGTTTCAGACTCTCCGGGTCTTTGTTCACATGGTTACGATTAACTTCCGGGTTGAAGCCGGCTCTCGAAGTTTTAACTTGCCGACTCTCCGCAGACATTGCAGTTGACTTTGTCAGAGGTTGGAAGTCAATCCTGTACCGATCAGACTATGTCGACAACTTAAAACTTCCAGACCGGGCTTCAACCAGTAATCCAATTGTGACCATAATTCTGTAATATTCTGTTCTCTGCCAACGTTCAATTACTCTTATCCATTGCTTTATAACACATAACGGAATCTATTTACAATTGTATATATATTTTTTTCGATTTCGCTAAACTACAGATTTTCATTTTATAACGTCGTAAAGTTCAAAGAAATTTTTGACGTGTAAAAAATTATTATGATTACATTTTTTGCGACTATAACAATGTAAATTTAAGTCAATTCTATTCTATATGGGTTTATCTCTTTGTCCATCAATCTCCCCGAGAACTATACTAAATGATTATTTCTCAAACGAGACAGATTTTTCTTGTGCTTTCAAATGGATTTCTCGATATCGTTGACTTAACGAAAATTGAAGATCGATGAAAAGAGCCTTAAGGTCCTCTTGGGACATTTTTCTTTTTTATTTCCCGTCGGAGTAGATGGACAAATCTTTGGGATTTTACGATCCCGCG
Organism: Trachelus iudaicus; assembly: GCA_030142595.1. NCBI lineage: Eukaryota > Metazoa > Arthropoda > Insecta > Hymenoptera > Cephidae > Trachelus > Trachelus iudaicus. The sequence goes on from JARQTH010000625.1 coordinate 342,100, forward strand.
AACGTGACGAGATTTTCGGTAAAGGGCGACGGGATAAGGGAACAAACGAATGCATCAAGTTAATATTGGGGCTAAACGAACAAAAAAATGAAAAAAAAAGAAATGTGATATCGTCGCATTTTCGAAAGAAGGCGATCACTGTTTTTTTATGTATTATACGGTAACGTTAGTATATCTTCAGGAATATGGCAGGCTTCTAATGCTTGACAAAGTATCGTACCGTAATTGTATTACGAGTAATAGATCCAGTCTAGGCGACTCTTTACTATTTTACTCGTGGACGGGCTATTATAGGTACCTCACAATGCTGTGGTAAATTGCACGCACGATTTCTGAATGGACTTTGACAAATGGAAAGGCCAGCTGTCAGTACCGATAAAGTCAAGCATTTTGCTTCTAGTATTACAGATCTTTTGTTGTATCGTGGCTGCCCTTTTGCGTTGATGCGTGCCGTAATATTATGCATCGATAATACCAGCCGCTATATAGTTATACTCGATCCACTGTGGACTTATCGACGGGATTGATCAACGAAAGGAGCTAAAATAATACATCATCGCCATTTTGGCTATCTTCGACGACGTGATCTTTTGTGTCTCAGATTGTAAAAGGCGTCGTTGTGTAAATTAATGATTGAAAACCGATCTGAAACTTGCCCGACTTATACTAATCTGTATAGCCTGTGTTTCATTTCGACGTAAAGTATGACTCGCGTCAGCGCTCCCTTCTGCACTCTCAGATATTGCCGTAATTTTGTCAGGGCCGTAGCTACGCGGATGGCGTGCCTCGACTTTTTTTTTTCTTCATCTTTTCGATACGTCAGATCGAAGTCTACGAATTTTCGACGATACTGTCAATACTCGTTAAATCCCGTAAGCCGATGTTAAAAGTTTAATTTTTTTTTTCTGAGAATTCAACTGCTCTGTGGGGCCACGTTAAAAAGTAAATAAGTCTAATTACGCCGGTAACTTCGTACGAAAAACTTTGCTACGTGGACAAACTACGATGAATTCCCGAAGGAAATCACAAAGTTCGCGGAAGGTGGAAGCGTGCGCGTGGACGCGATTGGCGGCTGGTACATGTTTGGCCAACCGTATTAATCCCGTTTGTCGGATAGTGAGGGATAAATGGTGAGAAAAAAAGTCAATCGACTCGAGAAAGTCTTTCGTGTGCAGTATTTTAACGTGTGGCATGTCAAATGGTTACAGTATAATATCGACAAAAAAATGTATCGAGGAACTTAGCGCGTTCGAAGAATGCAAGGTGCATCATGGGTAGCGCGACTTGGTTGATGATTGTGAAGTTAGCATCTCATGTTCCGGCATCCCAAAAAAGAAACACAGTTCCCTTCGCATCCAGTATAGTTCT
>JARQTH010000625.1:343567-360387 GCA_030142595.1 Trachelus iudaicus
AACTATACTGGATGCGAAGGGAACTGTGTTTCTTTTTTGGGATGCCGGAACATGAGATGCTAACTTCACAATCATACTTGGTTGGACCAAGTGAAAATAATGAAGCAAGTCAATCCGGGTAATGATAATAAAAAATGACGTAGCCACAGGTATTTGAATACATCAAACGAAATACGTGAATCCCGTAAATTCGAACGTTAAAGTCGTAAAGCTTCTTCTTCGTGCCCGTCCGGATGGGGGGGGACTACCGGCCGGTGCTATTTCCGGCGGGACATAGACGATGTATTTTCGTCGAGAATAAGAGCCGGGATGAAATCTGCAAAAGAGAGGGTCGGACGCAGGATGACTTCCTATGTGATTTATAACGTTAACGTGCAGATAAACAATACTCCCTTGTTCTGTAATCCATGTATACAATCGACGACAATGGCGTTCGTATTGTACGAGGGAGAAAACACTGACGAGCGGATCTCGGAGATTTTCTTAGATTTACAGGCAATTTACTTTTTCACGTCTTCGAAACTCAATGCGACACAATGAAGTCTTGAACCAGTCGCACGTCTTCTTTTTTTTTTTATCAAGCAGACTACTAACTTTTTTTTCCTTTTTATTACACCCGAACGTATAGGCTTTTTTGAAGGACGGAATAAAGCCGTGCACACTGTCCGAAAAGTTGGTAATGCAAACAAACGGGATAACTTTGTAGAATCATCCTCCATTCTTTTTCTAGTAAAATCCTACATTTCACGGGCGGCTCAAATTGTATCACGTACTTTTTTATTTCTCACGTACCGAGGCGTCCGATATGGCGCAACAGGGTGAAGACTATATATATATAATTCCAGCCGTATTATATGACTGCAAACATTTATTCACTGTACATAACGTGTACTACAGTTTCACGATTCCTGATGAAAGAACTATACCAAATCGATGATCCGAGAACGAAGAAACATTACGATGATACAGTGAAGAGAATTAATTAGGTTTATAAATATAATTAATTTATTTATCATATTCTCATGCTACAGTGTAACGTATTGCAAGAAGCGTCAAAGGTGAAACCTATCCTTCCTTCGTTATACGTTACATTAAAACGATAAGGCAGTTTCTCAGGTCGGAATAACTAAACAGTCTTCTCCTTTGGGATAAGAAATTCTAAGGGGAGTTTACTGATAAGTGAACGTCGTGCTTGATAAATCGGCTAAAATGATTGCGCTCTCGTTCTTCATTTGGACGATGCTGAAGTCGAGAATGTTTCAAGTTCCTGGAGACGGGAGACGCGAGTCCCGTCAAGACTCGACGACGATCAGAGAAAGAGACAGACGGGATTCACGAAGGGATTCCAGAGACACGGCTATCAGTTTACCCGACAGACGCCGTCAGCGTCCGCGACGTCACTCGCGACGCTATTACGTCGACCGGAATAAGAGGTGAGTTGCCTTATGAAAATGACGTTTCTGCTGTTGGCGAATGAAGGAAACAATTTTATCGTTCTGTAGATTGACACGTAAGACGGGTACGCGAAAAGGGCGAAGTTCGCAATGGGAGATACGAAGATTTTACATATTTCTCTATGAAGCTATGGACATCGTGTTAGAGTTTTCGATGAATTCTCGAGATAATCGACGTTCGTAATTATCCGAATGTCCATTCGAGCAAGAGATTATTATCGAGCGAGTCAAAGGCGTCGCTCGATTATTATTCAGATGATGGACGCTTCGCTTAATTAGAATTTTAATTGCAATTTAATCTTTAATCAGGTCAATGCGCCCAAAACATCCTTTCAGTTTGAATCCGCCTTTAGATGCACGCACCTAGGGGATTTTATCTGGTGTCCACTTTTCGTTCCTGAAATTCACTCTGTTGCGTTTTAAATACGATAAATTGACGTCCTTTTTAGATTCACGCGAAAATTTATTGAATATAGTGGGTATAGGTTTACATTATACTTAAGTGTCTGGCAGTGGAGCAGCTGATTGCTTCGGTTCAATTTATTTTATCTTATTATGTAAATTTTATTACGAATTATTCGTTATCATTGTATTCACTGTACGATTACGTGAGTCGGATTTGTAAAGGCGTGTTATATTATTTTTCTGATTAAAAAACAAAAGTGGTCGTTTAGGGATTCTGTCGATTGAGGAGTTTATCAATTTTCTTTTTATTACTTCGGTACTTTCTTCGCATTTTTGAAAATTTATCGGCGTGCACGCGATCCCGGCTAAATTTATTGGCGAGTGTACTGTAATTACCTACGTTATTAATGCTGGGATCGACGTAAACCGGGGTTTCAGGAAAATCAACGGTTCGGGTCTACCGGAACAGCTGATACCATTGTATAAGCACGTCTGCTGTTATAATAATAAAAAGCTTTAATCGCGATAATATGAGATTGACCGAGAGCGAGAGAGAGAGAGAGAGAGAGAGAGAGAGAGAGAGAGAGAGAGAGAGAGAGAGAGAGAGAGAGAGAGAGAGAGAGAGACAAAGCGAGATTATATCTCTCTAACGAGATAAATGGGTGCCCTAACCTGCAAAAGACGAGGAACAGTTATTTTTTTTCGGTTTTCCATGGGTTATATATTTTTTCTACAGTATAATTTTAACATACATATCCAGCATATTTTTTAAGTAAAAAAAAAACTGTGGAAGTTCAAACAAAAATCCGATTCTCTTCTAAAGGTTAATATCATAGTGGGATCATAGTAGCTAAGAGATTATGAAACCTAACCTAACTCGTTAATTCAGCTGTAAAAATTAATTTAATTACTTTACCAAGGAACTTCGAACTTTTCTATTAAAAACTGTACGCATAAGTCACCCGGTATATAATCTTAGGTATATCAGTCTCTATGTAAAATTACACCAGTAGCAATTACGGTCGACGAATGTTAATGAAAATTAATGTCTAACAATAACTTTCGAAACATTTTGTCACCTCGTTACGCCTATGGATTGTGTATTACGAAAAGTTTAAGGAGGGCGTCAATTTCACCCTTGCGACCTTAATTACGAAAGGCGCTGCGTGATGCTCCTGAAAGACTGACTATCCTGCCTCCTTCTCCCCATCTCTTTTTTATTTCTTTTGCACGAAACGAGAGTATACGGAACATTGAAAATTATCGCTTTGACTTTTACATTGAAACGCTTTGACATCAAAGCTTTATGGTTTTTCACGAGTCTCCACGCGATCACGTGACGAGCTCCTGCATTAATCTACAGTCGGTAACCACGTGTTTACTTTAGCCGAATAAATACGACGTAAACTGTCATTTAAAATTATTATTTTCATTGAATGGGTTTCCTTCTTTTCATATTTTCATTCGCGACTTGGTTCAGGTACGTTCGCAATGCCTTCCCGAGCTGGTATTCTAAAATCGAAAAGTCTAGGCAATGCAGCGTAGCCTATTAGCATAGCGTGCAGCTGTATGTACTGGTATACATGACTATGCGACTATGCGACTATGTTACTACAAGAGAAGGACTATCAGGTTTTCAAGGTTCCAGTCCATGCAGACAAACCCGAGTTCTTTAGAGCTGATGCAAGTCAGCTGATTGGGTAGAAATTTCTTTTTTTTTTCCCCTTGTGAACTCGTCCAGAGCCACCTCACTTATTTCTCTTTTATTTCCTCGAGACTTTTGGAAATTGGAATTCCAGACGTCTCCGGGACGGACTTGCGACATTTTACAAGAGAATAATCGACAACTGTTGGAATCTTATTGTTCCTGGAATCTTCTACTGTAATACGAGAGACCAGCTGTCCTTTCTTATCGACGATCCATTTGTCAAAGTCGTTACAACGACTCGATCTTTTATGAAATTCACGAAGTAAACCGAAACGATGAACCCTCTTCCGTCGTCTGAAATATATTCCTGATAAGGAATTCTTTTCGCGTGTGACAATACCGAAACTGAAATCATCGATAATCATTTCCCGATCGTCTTCTCTTCTACGAATACTCAACGAGCTACCGTCAATCTCCATAGGTTAGATAACGATATTCAGGCTCTTATCAATCCTCTGAAAAAATTAAGACGCCACTCGCTCCTTTATAAGCCAATCTAATAGTCGCGCCCGATTTCATGCGGAATTCGTAAGTATCACTTCTTCCCCTATCATACTTCATCCCTCCGTTTCCTTCTCTACGTGCGAGCAGAAGAAGTTCTTGACACAAATCTGACGACCCTGAGGTGGAGCATAAGTGATAAACATCCCTAATAACCGCGTGGCACGCCAGCGCTTTTACGATCGATACGTCACGTTATATTACTTATATGGATGAAATTGCTGATATTCATTCAAAGGCGTCTTGCACCTGAGGATGATATAATGACGGCACGATGAGTCTGTATGGTTGAGCTTGTACTGGGAATAATAAATTTATATGTAATCGATCGTCGAACTTTTATCGTATATCGTGTTCTAGGTTAATAGTCACTCGAGTACAGTTTCGTGGACTTTCATTTGGCAATATGCAAAAATATTTATACCGCGCCAATACTAAAGGAAAATTGACTTGCCTACCAGTTTCACGGTGCGAAGTTAATGGTTTCTTATGGTTTCTTCTGGTATCGGGATAATCTATAGTGTGTCCAAATCGTAATTTTTTACGCGCGAATATGTTAAACACACCCTGTATATAACGATAGTGACGACGCGTGTATTTTTGTACGTGCCGTCGCGCAGAGATATTATTACAAATACTTTTTGCCCTTCGATGTTATAATTTCATCGAAGTTACGAACGCTCAAGTCATTACCGATGCATTACGGGTGGCATTAAACAAATATTCTACCCGGGCACGTGGCTCTCTTAGAGCGTAAAGCCAATAGGACCAAGAAGACATAAACATTCTACGTTGAAATATATATTACTCACATCTCTCGTGTACATGGAAACTCGGCTTCGATTAACAGTGACGCTTAATGAACGAAACTTTGTAATCATCATACGTTTTACGTATCCTGTTTGCGAGAGACGCCAGAAATATAGCGAGAGACAAAGTCACTTTTTAGAGGAACAAATGCGGAATTCCGGGGAATAAAGGAAATTCTCGTGGAAATGGGCGCGTAAAATCGTTTGACGGCTGCCACCTACTGTCTCATGTAATTAAAAGACTGACCCTGGTGTATACTTTTTTATGTCCTCCCTTCCCCTTCTTCCTGGCCCCGGGTACGCTATCCCCACCTCTCACATGTTTATATATATAAAATATTCGGTGTCGCGTAATTTTTATTTTTTTTTTACACGGAAACGTCAACTTCCGAAATTCACACGTTGTAACTTTCATTCGTTCGGTATAATGAGTATATGATATTTCAAGATCATATTAACAAGGTCCCAACTGACACGCGGTACTCGTTATGGATACACGTCTCTCGCATTTCCCAAAAAGAAATTACTATTATACGTTTACGCCTTTGGAAAATCACGACCAATATCACGTAAGTCGTACGTTACCAAGGAGTGAAAAAATAATCGATATTACTATGTACGGTAATCGTTCGCTTTCTCTCGAAAGCACCTCATGATTTTGTTATTGCGAACAAATTTGATATCGTAGAAAAATGTTATCGCGATATATAATGGACATAGAGAAAACAAATTTTTTACCCACAAGACACATCGTCTTATCCGTGTATCAGGGAGGGAAATGACGCCGGATATATCGATACGATAAGAATAACGTTCGAGATTGTAGACACGGTGAAAATCGCCATTAAGAGTAACGACGGGTTTGTAAATAAAAAGTGGAACGAAATCTGATATAAATAATTGCGTAACAGCCTAATCGACTGTAGCTTTCGCTATTAATTACATATATATCGAATCATTGCTACGGTCATCACGTATTATCTAACTGAGAAATAGATGACATTCTATTATCAATATAACTGCACAGCATGGTGTACGAGAATATACCGGGTGCCAAATAGCATTTGTATTTGACATGCTGCGAGAAATTGGTTTACGGTTTTTATTTGGGAGAACTTTTTGATTTTTACTGCAAGTCACGTAAGCACGATAATACTTTAAGTGCCTGCGCACGTGACTCCTGTCTCGGTATAAGATTGTATGTCGTTAATGACTGCTGGTTAAAATTTTTTGTACTTACTGTACGAGACTTTTTAACGATCCTATAGTGCCCGGAGGTACACTTTTAGCATGTAAACGCGTATAGTGTTATTACGGTATCGGAGTGCTGCAGGTTAGTAATTTAGTATATAGGTTTATACCTTTACTTAGTAAATTGAGAAGCCCGGTGCAGTCTGCGCTTCCGGGCCTCTCGTCGGATCAATAACATTGCATATATGTATTCAATTCACGTTAAAGCTCTTAATTAAGCTTTATGCATTTACTCAACTTGATTAATTAGTCGCGGCTTGGTTAACGAGCGATTGGACGGTTAGTGTAGGTTGGGCCAAATCGTCTTGTGTTTATCTCGGGAATCATGTTTAATATGGATCATGGACCAGAGCGTGATTGGGAATTACACAGGACGTATGGTCATTAATGTAATCTGTACTGAGGACACTATATATAGATATACGGTATTTATATGGTAATTCTACTGTATATAAGATTGGTCGGAGTTTGGGAAGGAATTGATTCGGGACAGTCAGATCCATGAGATGAATCTGAGATCAATGAGGGATCATTTTCCCGAATCGATTTTTAATTCGATTATTGATATACAAGAGTAATAAAATTAACCCTTTGGACTCACCTTGGGCTATACGGCGATATATTGAAAAATTTTTAAGTAATTCTTGTATAGCAAAGGATTGATCGTCACTCGAATTACTTTTTGTATGTAGATCTTATCAGTCGTTACACTATCGAGACTTAAGATTGTAAATTAGGCGTGTGCCTAGAATATTTAAAATGAAAAAAAAATTATTATTAATATAAAGCAATTATTATGATACTACGAAATCGATTATTGATTGTATAAATTATTTATCGGTAAGTCGATTATTATTAACCTTAATTATTAATCGATAACTGTCTCTTTGGAGGAATCCAAAAAATGTTTGTCTTATCGCTATTTTTTTGCGTCATTCTTTTTTTAATTACTTATGTCCTTCGGCTATGGTCGAAGGCTGCGGCTCTGGTGTAGCCACTGATAATATCTAATCGTGATACGAGCTTCGTAGCGCCGAATAATCGTCGACCAAGTGCAACGTTTTTCCTCGAGAAAATATTACGGGAGCGATTTTTCATATCCACGTGAATTTTCATTGCCTTTCGGGATGATTTATCGTTCGGAGATTCGATCGTTATTCAATCATCTTATGTCCAGAACGACCAGCGTCCCCTTTACATAGACACGGTTTTTCTCAGGCTCAAATTTTATTTCACTCAGCGCCCTGACGTCGATGTTGTTCGATTAGCTATGGTTACGTATAAGCAACAGTCGTGACCATGGCAGCAGTCAGTTCCCACCCGGCACGCGACCCATGAGCATCACCCATCATCGGAGAAGATAGCGACTGTCGCCAAATGGAGACTCTGTCAATCAGTGTGAATTAAAGTGGCGTCAGCTTACATCCATTGGACGTGTTCATCGATCAAAGTGCATTGCCTAAATTTTATTTTTGATGCACGGTGAAAAAGTTTCGGGAAAAAATAGAAATTTGCCTTGTTACTTTAAAAAAAAATACATTTTTATTAACAAACTGTATTTTTTTATGCATTTGAATAATTTTTTAAACAAATTTCTTAACTTTTGATCAATCTTATTGTGACATTTATATAGCTTGGCAATACGATTTTTCCTATATGTCATACAATTTCACCGGTGATTGGTCGTGATAATATTGATTATCGTAGCTGTCAGTAATAAAGGGATTTTACGAACGTCCTTATTTATCTGTACTATTTATATTACCTGTTGAGCCAATAGTTTGTCTTACTGCAATCGACAATCTACTTTATCGATCGGGATACTTGAGTTAATCAGTTTTCTCAGGTACAGTTGATATAATTAATAATCCTTTTACTTGGCAATCACTGGCCAGTTAATTTACATAGACTTTTTCGAAAAGGTCAGTTTCCCAATTTACCTAATGTTCCTTTTTAATTTGCGCGTTTGAGTAATGCTCATCGGTAATAACTAACTTGAACAATATACAAGTACGCGAATTACTATCAACCATTATCACGACTATTTTTCGAAACGCCAGCCTTGCTTGGATCTTATTTCTTGACTTTGAGACAATCTTTGGAATTATGGAAATTGCGAAAAAAATAACGATATTTATTGCCAATGTCCAATGGGTACAGTCTCTAAATAATGTAGTGCACTTGGAGCAGGTGGGGCATCTAGATAGTTAATTACTCATGGACAGTAATCAGAGCCTCGATCCTTTGTGTCAGCACTGTACATTAATTGGTTTTCTCTTATCTGTGTATATACCTTTTTTTCCCTTATCCTTGAAAACGCAATCATACAAAATTACATCAGTACCTCCTTTACACAGCTTACCAACGACCCACAGTTAATCGCGAGTCCGCGATCCTCATTTATACAAAGTTACGTGCACACAGAAGTCTCCGTTGAACCGCAAAGTCTTCGCGTTATCCTTGGCCAGTAAGTTGATTCGCTTTGGCTCTTCGGGCGACCATCTTTCCGAAAGTTTGTTACCTTTGACTTTGGTCATAGTTGGAACTTTATTTGCATGGGTAGAAAACCGAGGAAGGTCTTTGGAGGGGAGTGGGTGGGTAGGGGGTTGGGAGTCGTGACTTCTGTCCGGGCTATCAGATTTACTTAAATCTTATTAACTATTTTGCATGAATAAGAACGACGCCATAGTAATATAGCGGGTGTTTTGTAATTGACTTTTATAATTATCAGCGAGTTGCCTATTTTCTCATTGACGCTTTTATCACTTCTATTTCTATTTACACAGACACGCGGAAATGTGCCTGTTACGTGACTGTGTGCTTAAGATTTAAAAATAAAAATAAAAAATGTGCAGTGCTTCGCAAATAAATAGTCAGTGACGAACGTGACTTAATAAACGATCGGTGATAGGAATCATTTACCGAAGTGTCAAGTGTCTGTTACTCTCCGGGTAATTACTGGAAAATGCCATGTGAGGAGATAGGGACACGAGAGCAGCTGATAGTGTAAAGTGACGGCTTTGATGCGATATCTGGCAAAAACAGTCAGGATAAAGAGACATTAAATTGTTAACACATCATACGTTCACCAAGTCGATTTATTTCCTTGGTGACTCTTTTTTTTATTATTAATATTCCCATAGAACAATTATTCTTTCGAAGACTGTCTTTGGTGCAAAAAATTGGCAGGGTTAACACACCGAGTGGAAAAATCGTAAGGAGTTACGCGACCGAATTTTTTTTCAAGACCGGTTTGATAAGCTTCAACCTCGGCAGTATTATTGTTATTATACAAGGGTCAATCGGGGGTATGCTTTGAACTTTGACATTGCGAATTTGTTTTTTATCGAAATCATTGGGGCACGGCGTATCTGCATCACGTATAGTGTAAATGTAATAATAATTATAGAACTCACGGAATATATTCGTAAAAGGGCATCAGTCCGATTAGCACTGTTTCGGCGAGTCATCAAAAAGTTGACAGCATGAACGATTACGTTGCCTGGGAGACCCACGATGGTCCTTCGAAGATGGCACGAAGGGATTCTGGCACCATGAAGGTCACTCTGCCCGTGACTTCTTTCAGGAGGCACAGTGGATGCGTCTCGACGCTAATCAGGAACAAGCAACATCCGAGATTACTCTACTTTGCCGTGCCGTAAGTTTTCGTGAAATTTCGAATCACGAGACGTTCGTGTGAGCTGATTTGAAATTTGTTAAGGTGTATGTATATTGTTTTTCAATTTTTTTTTAAATTTCGATATCGTTTTCGCTATATTATATATTGCGTCGATTCTAGTAGACGTTTTCAATGTGTCAAAAGAGAGACATACCTGTCGTACCTATATAACTGTATCGCGCTTGATTAACACAATCATCACAGTGTTTGCCTTGGAGGTGCTTATGACGTCAATAACATATAGTAGTCAATAACTATGTAAACTATATCTATAACTTAATACTTTCCGTGCTCCATTTCGCTTGAATCCAATTTTTCGTATATATACGTCAGCAGTAATCGTATATCGCCCCGTATGGGTATACCTATCGAAAATTAATTTAACGTATACCATTAATGGTTATTTCAGTGTTTTCAATGTTACAAACAATTTGTCCCATCAAGACGACACATTGGGAACAACCAATACCGTAATATTGAATTGAAATTGCTTTAGGGTTTATGCCATTATACATTCAATTTTCAAAATTCACGTAATGGCGTAAAACGTCTTTTTATGATATATTGGGTCTTAATGTTACATACACCTGAGTTTGCCAGGAAAATCACGGATATTTGGGAAATTTACCTTTGATAATGGTCAAAGGATATCAGTAGACCTTTCGCAAATGTTACGCGCGAAATGAATAATTCGCGATAACTTCTACGTGAACGGATATTGCATAGTTTCACAAAATTGAGGTGTGGTCGATGGGTTTTCCGATGCGCGCGAAAAGGTGTTCTGTAATTTATTAGGGTTCGAGGATTGCTTGGCAATTTATTACAGGTAATTTTCAGTGTTTCGTATTACGTAATACGATCGTTCAGTTTACATCGGACTTGCAAATTTTAATTATATGCTTCACTCGATTTTCTGATATACAGAATCAGTCTTTTTATTAATAGAATTTTTTCCTATATATATATATCGCAGGTGATATAATTATTTTTCTCAAGAGAAAAAAAGCACATACCTATATGCCAGTAATGATATTGCCCTACAGTCATTTCACTTGAAATTTCTTATCCTTGTGACTTTTTTGTCTTTTATACCACAATATAAAAAATGGCTAACAAGTTGACTCGAGGAGTAGCATCTAAAACGAACGCGTCGGTTTGTCATTTCCATAAGTGCATTCTTAGTCAGTGCATTACCCATCGTAAGTTTCCCATCTGTCGATAAAATCGAAGTGATTTTCATTAAAAAAAAAAATTAAATTCCTTCAAGTAAGCGTCATGACTGTAACAAGAAGCTGATGACAATTTGTCAGATTGAAACAATCCCACGATCGTAGGTAAAACGCATGGCCGATCCGTAATTAACGTAATTGCTTAAACGTTCATAAAATTGCATAATTAATTTCTGTTTGATAATAAATTTCTAAAGTGCCGACAGTCATAGGCCTTTCGAAATGCCCGAGCAAAGTACATACACCGAATCGTTTATCGTATTCCCTGATAATTATCTTCTCGTGTCCAGTCGAGTCGGTCCATTTCAGCTGGGAAGATATCAATCTGGTAATTAAACACTGATTAGTATACTTAAGCGACGTCCCGTTTGCGAATTTTTTTTGTCTACAGCCTATACAATTAATATCGATAAGCTTGTAACCTATCGATACAGTGATATATGACGTGACAAGCACATATATATGTATTTTGATTAAAAAAAAAAAAGATAATTTCACCAAGTACACGTATCAAGCAAGGCTCCCGATATCGCTTCCGTACGCGATAGCTGATAGGTTCGATGATAGGAAATTCTTGTACGTCAAATTTATAGCTACGGTCTGATCCAAGCGATATCATCGTCTCAATGATACATACACATATGTACATATGTGTATCGTAAGAAATATTCTATATATCATAAAAAATAAAATACACAATAATGTTATCTAATCGTTTCTTTTTTGTTTTTTATCTCAATAATAATAATAATAATAATAATAATACACGATTAAAAGTCGCGTCTACCTTTATTGTGCAATTCTCTTTGCAGCAGAGATAAGCAATAAATTTTAATCCACTCGTAATCGTTCGTAGTACGTTTAACGACTGAATAATTCCTCCTCTGCATCCACGCAGTCAACAATGAACCATTAAAGGTTGAATGGCAAGGCTAGAGGATTAATTGCAGCTTATATAATCGCAACGTAATCGCGTACGCGAGTTCAGTCCGGAAGAAACAACGTGTCAGACATTGTACGAAGCATAGCGTACACGTATCGGCTGTGTCAGCTGGCTGTATATTATATATATGTATATATATATATATATATATAAAAAGATTGCTTTCACGCGTATAAAAAAGTCCCGCTCGTAACAACTCGCATCCTGAAACTGAATACCAGGCAGAATGAAAAATGGGCTTGTCCGTTCTTCTCTGTAAACCTCAACTGAAGTTAGCCGGCATTGCGTTTCTGCGGCCAACTTCAAAGTGTCACGACGATCTTTCGGTAAATTTGGTAATCAAACTGAATCCGTCGACCGTGTCAACAAACGTCGAACAGATACGTGATATAGGCTATTCGCGTGACTCATACTATATATCTATAGACCCCATTGACGTAACAATGCATTTACGAGACATATGTGTAACAATTTTTGGTCATCTTTTTTTTATCGACGTCTCACACACAAACTGGATTCCACCTAATTTCAATCAGCGGTTAGGTTTTTCATTATCGATAACGCGAAAACAGATGTCCGATAGAACCAGGCAGATGGGTCGGTTCGTGACAAAGGGTCTGTTGCCGAAAGGTCGACTTTTGGTCGCCGTTCGATGATACTGATTTAACGGTTGATTCTATTCTTGTTTTTTTTTATCTCAGCCAGTGACGTTTCTGTCCCGGGATTGGTTCTGTTGTCGGTTTGGGTTACTATCAGAAATAGACTGGTTGAGAGTGAACAATTTTGTGGAAATTTTAATTATGATGTTTTTGGACTTTAACTGTCCTGCCATTCTATTTTAGAAAATTTTAATAATATTTAGATGGGGTATGCTCGGGCTCAACGCCTTTTTGGCTATTTGAAGCTAATTATGGATTATTATTTTGAAAATTTTGTTAGTGAGGTCATTATTTGAAGTGTCTCGTAAGCTGATCCCAACGCGACATACTTTTTTTTTACAGGAGATATCGAAGATTTTTGCCAAGTGCTCGTTTTGTAAATTTGGCTTTTGATTAACGAGCTCCGCTCTTTTATTTTTCCAGTTTCGACGTGGAGAATGGCGCTTCGACGCTGGATGGTGGCGCGGGGGGCGGTGGCGGCGCTTCGCCGAGCGCCGGTCTCGTACTACAAACTCTACCCCAGAGACGAGAGAGCTTCCTCTACCGAAGCGACAGCGATTTCGAAATGTCGCCGAAATCAATGTCGCGAAACAGTTCCATCGCTAGCGAGAGGTAAGTTCGTATGTTGATATTGCATGATTTAAAGACAAAATTTTTTATCAATTAGCTCGATTGACACATGTCAAACTGAGGGTTTGGGAGATCTGATGTGAAGGACCGCACAATGGACGAGACATTTTTTATTCTTTTCGTTAAATTTTTTAGGGTACCTTCTATCTAGCTATGTGAGTCGTAATTACGTGGAACGTGACGTAATCGATGTCTTTAAAAAGCTAGTAAAGCATTTTTTTTATTAAGATTTCTAACCAAAATTATTGAACCTGAGGATTAGTATATTTATGGCTTCTGGGAAAAGTGCAATCTTACATTAAAAAGTTCCCATATCTAGTATCCGGTCGGCCATATGTCTCAGTTTGGCGTGTTACGAAGATTAATTTAAAAAAATTTTTTTCTGCTCCTAATAATGTCCCCGTTATACCTCGTACATTGTGGCGGTCGGTAATGAAAAAGTTGCAAAACTTTTTCAACAAAATAAAAGCATCGTCCGTTCGTCCAGCTTCGTGTCACTGCACCGCACGAGAAATGTGTGCCTAGTAATATTCGTTGCCTATAAATTGGACTTTGGTAATATCTGGCAATTGGCTCGTTTTCATGCGCATTTCTAAATTATAAATATCCACATTCTGTGGAAGCTAATTCAAATTATGTATTATGTCTTGAGATTATGAGTCGCGAGTAGACAGTGATTTTCGTGTTATAAAAAAATCATGCCAAGTAAATATATGATTATAAATATCAGTGATTTTTTATTTTTAAACAATATCAAATATAGCTGCAGATGTGTCCGTGTATTAAGATGCATCTGTACCAAATTCTATGCAGTAGATGGTACGTGTTATAAAAGTATAAAGAGAACCATTAGTTTTAGAGAACGGTCAAAATTACATTGAATAATAATTATTTTTACAGAATTGATCTAAAAAAAATGCATTCTCCATGGCAATAATGAACGCAGCTACTCTGGATAAAGTAGAGAAGCTCTTGACTAAGTCGGACATTGAAATGCCTGTTTGAGTTTTCGAGCTCCGGAAAAATTCGTAAGATTGTTAGTGTAGTCGGTAAGGTAGGTTACCGACAGAATTCTTACGGCGACAAGAACTTCGAATTATCCATTGCCGGCACAGAATCTGTCGGTAAAGCAGTTTTATAAACATAACGTGCCGTCGGTAAGGCAGTACCCTCGCGGTTAAATACCAGATAATCGAGTGACTCTATTTTCATGCGCAGATAAACTATATGTATCTAAGTTCGGTATTTGTAGGTGGTTAAAAACAGAATAACATACGAGCTCTATTAATGACGCAGTTGTTTTTCATACCTTCTTCGGCAAAACAACGGCAATCAAACAAAGGCTTAGCTTTTTGTGCTTTTTATGAGCCTTCGTTAGCAGCCAGCGATTAACATTTTAAACGGTTTAATCTCACGTATCTAGCGTCACGAGCAATGCCGCTGAAACTCTTTTCGCAAGGGAGAGGCAATGATATCCTACGGCAATGAAATTAACTGCTCGAACCTTAGAAAAATGTCTTCGCGCTCGAATTGGCTGTAGGAATTTCTAATTATAAACGCTCGTTGTTCGATCGGTGCAATTTCGTTCCGCATTTCTCAGCTTCGAAGTTGTCTCTAGTGACGTCACTATCGACCTAGCTACGTCACTATGCGATTCCAGGTTAACCTTGATAGCTCGTACTCGACGAGCAGCCGGTAACTTCGACAAGACTTGTCCGGCTGGCTGACTGCCATTGCTCGATTTTCTACTGGGGCTGAGATTTCGCATTCAGCCGCGTTCACAATCCGTAACGAACCTATTGAAAGAAATGACTCGAAATCGTCAACTCTGATTTTTCGATGGAATTATGACATTCAGCAATTTTAATATCTAGGTCAAATATATTTTTCTCCTATTTTTCATTTTTCTCGGTATTTCTCTACGTTTTTCTATCTTTATACGCATTTCCATGAAACAGCAAAGTCGACATTTTTGTCGTTACTAATTAGTCTGGCGACAGGAGAGCGATTTCGTCCACGTAGATTTTCCAAAAGATTTGTACGCGAATCCTCTAATTTGAGGATATTGCAGATAGTCTCGCGAAATTTTTTTTCCCTCAAAAGTCGGATAAATTGTGTTATTTATATATTCGGACAAAAGAATGACTTTATTCTTTGATTGTGTTTTTCTCAAGCAAAGTTCATCATGTACCATGAACATTGCTATGCAATCAAAAACTCGTACAGGTATTTGATCAGTCGACCTTTGCCCAAATGAAAAAGTATAATATTTTCATTATTACCATGGAGTTCGACGATGCGAAATATACATTGATGTGAAATATAAATTCGTAACAAATCGTTTTTCTGATATTGAAGTAAAAGACAAGTAATGTATGTACAGTGTACGACCATTCACTTCGAAGAGCGTGATCGAGCAATTAGATATGTACATAGCATATTTAATTTGAAACGAACTATATATTTATCTTGCCGATTCTCTTTATCATTTCTTATCTGTAATTTGTTAATCCTCTATTTCTACCGTTCTCTGTGTGTAGTTATGAATTATCATAGCTTTTTGGTGGCGATGGTGCTTACGACACAATTGTTATATACCTGTGTATCTGTTGTTAATCCTGTGTTAAAATGTCCACATACTTGTAAGGAACAACGAGCGAAGAGTGCAGTAACGTGATGATTTTCGTTATGAAATATTTCCAAAATTATGGAAGATTCATTATCGTGAAAATTTCGTTTCCAAATTTTCGCGTTCTCTTGACTCACGTTCGTAAAAACTTGTCGGATTATAACAACTAATTTCTCTATTCTTATCGAGTTTAACCGACCTGAAATACAGCGCGTACACCTTAAAGCCATTACACATGAGTCTCCTCGAACGTCGAACGTCGACGTTAAATTCAAATTCGTGTCATAAATTTTGAAAGTACACAGTAACGAATAAACGGACGTTTTCTTTCCCTTTTCTTTTATGACTTTCACAAATAATCTTTGAAACAATCCTTATCGTTATTTCACGTTTCCGCTTTACTGCGCTTTTCCTAGCGATATTGGGTGCGGGATGTGATAACGTCACATGTGTCATCCTTGGGTTGCAGGTTCAAAGAGACAGAGCCGCCTGTCGAGCGAGCGTATGTACTCTCTACATCCTATTTTATGACCTCTTAATTTTTGTTCTTCTACTTTTTCGTTTCTACTTTTATAGTTTTTTGTTTCTTCTTAACTCCACAATTTATCCACTAAACACTACGTTCCTTAATTATAATCAACCTGATACCACATTGTACGATAATCTTTGACTTGTATGATATATACCAAGCTAACCTAACCTAACACGTGCTCTGTTCATTCGTTTATCTATATTGTTGTGCATGATGGTTCTTCTTGTGACTCTGAAGTCTTTTTCGTGCCAAATCTCTCTCTCTCTCTCTCTCTCTCTCTCTCTCTCTCTCTCTCTCTCTCTCTCGCTCTCTCCCTCTCTCCCTCTCTCCCTCTCTCCCTCTCTCCCTCTCTCCCTCTCTCCCTCTCTCCCTCTCTCCCTCTCTCCCTCTC
>JARQTH010000625.1:360487-466084 GCA_030142595.1 Trachelus iudaicus
CTCTCGCTCCCTCTCGCTCCCTCTCGCTCCCTCTCGCTCCCTCTCGCTCCCTCTCTCTCCCTCTCTCTCCCTCTCTCCCTCTCCCTCGCTCTCCCTCTCTCTCCCTCTCTGTCTCTCCCTCTCTCTCTCTCACTCTCTCCCTCTCTCCCTCCCTCCCTCCCTCCCTCCCTCCCTCTCTCTCTCTCTCTCTCTTTCTCTCTTTCTCTCTTTCTCTACTTCCTAGCTTCTGCCTTTGTAACCAGTCAGTTGTACTTCGATTCTTTATTTTTGGCAAGAATGTCAACCGCTACGCCAATCTCGTACCAACCTATAAGAATATCCCGAGTACATTGAATTTTGCACAATTTTCTGGCTCCGAACGAGAGATCTTTGGCTAGCATAATATCGCTTGCAAATGCATCACGTTTTGCCACCACCAACCAAACGCTTATTACGTCACTCACTGTATACTATATCGCATCTTTTTTTTTTCAAATTAACGTTAAAATCGTTCAAGGACACTGCATCCATCCAAATTGACTTGATCGATCTGTTTTTCTTTAACTTTAATTAACGTATGTAGGATTTTTGATAATTAAGTAATTTGTAACGATTACACATGCCTTGCGTACGCATCGATTGCTCGAAAGTCAATTAAAGTTGCTTCTTATAGAGATACTTGAAATATGTACTTTGGTAATTGAACTTGTAATTTTTTTTTGTGATAACACTTTTTTTCGTTATCTGCTATAGTCGCAGAATTTCTTTTTCTTTTGTAAAACGGACGAAAGATTTGAACATCGTGCGCTTTTTATTGTACCAAATTTTGCTTACACTTGCATTAATTTTGCAGCGACACTTTTTAGCTCATTCGACGCGAGAGTGATAACGCAATTTTTTGTTATCTATATATTCACAAATTGGACGCTCGATATTTTTATGTCTATTGACTCGATAAAGAAATTGTGTTGATCTTGAGGGATGTGTATTCTTACAGCATGTCGAAAATAATGGAACTTTGTCGAATAAAGATAAATTGTTATTTTCAGGATATTTACCGATCAGTACAGGTAAGTCATTTAATTACGTATATACGTGATGCCACAACATATCGTTACAAGGTTGATACGTCTTTTGACAAATTTTTTTCCATGCTTTGTAGCATCATATATGTATAGGGATCGTTAGTAGTACCAGAGGGTGGTGGTCGGTTTTGGGAATTTTCGTTGACCTTAACATTTATTGTATGCGTGACTACTAATAAAATAATGATAATGGCAATCTCATGAATAGGCACTATTTACTCATGGCAATTGAATTGAGATCGCGATAAAAAATTCTCGTCGCGTCTGCTTGTCAAAATTCACCCACGTCCCGCTTGAGCTTCGGGACAAACATCCTACGCGCTGAGAGTAAAAGTATTTTGAAGATTTGGCAAAAAAATTTATTCATTCGATGGCGAAATTACGCTCGGAAAATATATCAGTCATGTAGCTAGCAGACAAGTCGCTTAACTTTGATAATTTCTCTTTAATGGGAATCTCGAGCAGTAATGTTTAGCTTGACGTGATTTGTTTGATTTATCTGATAGGATTTATTTGTTGACATTATAAAAAATTTTCGATAACAATCATTATCAAATAACAGTACTCGTCATTATTTCTCATTTTTACTAACGCTGGTTGTAGAATTTTATTTCGACAATTTTTTTCTTGAATATTTTGAAAATTTTTTCAACGCATTTATCTTTGCGGTCGATAACGTTTTGATGATTGCATTCTATCATTCTTTTTATTGTAAAAGAACTACGTACGTTACATAAACAATTGCACGCTTTACGTACTGCGATTAAGAACACGGCAGCTTCTCTGAAAAATCAATGTTTCCGTCTGCGAATTCCCACGTCTAGTCGCTAATTCGAGCATATCGAACCAAAATAATTGACGAATCGTGTTAGTTCGTTTAATGAGTAAAATAGTATGAAGTCAAACGTACTTCATGGTTGTTATTACCTATGTAGGTAGATATAAAAATTATGAGTATATATACTCATTTCGCTACGTCTGTACCAAAATACTTAATTACATGCGTTCTTTATTTTCTAATTTTCTATGCACATAAGCAGCTATAACGATACGACAAAGTTCAAGATTTCGCTAAAAATTTTTATGATTTAATCGAACGGGTATCAGCATCGAACGCTGAAAGCCACTTGGAATATCGAGAAAAATAATCTGTCGTCGTTCAAGCAATTTGAATTTACCCTTGGCCGACGGATAACTTGGCTAATTAAACCGAGCTTAATTAAAGAATCAAAAAACTCGAAATAGCCCGAGGGAACTTTTTACGAGGGTATCGTGTCTCTCGAAATAGTCTATACAATTTTTTCAAACGATTCTCAGCGAATTTTTCTCTAATTCTGCTTGAGATGCAGTCAAGTCTAACACATTAATGTTCCGATACATAAATGTTTCACGTATCGATTGATAAGTTGGGTCAATGTTTGAATCGATACGTTCATCGAAGAGCATTAAAAAATAATCTTATCCAAAACCGATCTATGGAACAGTATATTGTACAGGGTGTTTCAATAAAATTGTCGATACACAGTTTTGACGTATTCACCAAAGACACCCTGTACATTTGATGTTACGATCTGGCTCCGAGATAATGCCAAAGTTATTTGACCCTCGGTGACGTCACGAAGTGCAAATTTTGAGTTCGCGACAACTACAGGTTCAATCAAGTCATGAAATTAGTTGCATCAAACAAGTTGATTCGTACCTATAGAAAATATAATGGGAATTTACTTTTTTTTCCGAATCGCAGAGGGACTCATGAACTGGAAAAAAGTTCATCGTCACAATGTCGAATTACGTATGTATGTATTTGCGTAACATAATTAGTGTCACTTGCAATTTCTATCAGTAGCAATATATTTCGAATTCTACCGAAAGTTTTTTTTTCATATACATAAGCACTACCCTCAATTGTTTATGCTGAACGTACTAACCGTGAAACCCAGTGAATACAGTGAATGTCATACGTATTTCTATGGCTTTCGCGTTAAACCAGATAAAAAGGTAGAACGCCACCCTATCTTTTGCGGATGAAAAATATAAAATTTCAATATTCGAATATTTATCTTTAGTCGGAATGAAAAATTTTCGCAAATACCTAAATAACGTTATTTCGCAAAAGTTACGTTTTTCCATGCAATGTAAAATTGTCAAATTTCCATGCTATTTCATAGGAGGTTATAACGCATTGCCGAACACGCCAGTGGAAAGGGTCCGCGTATAGTCAGACTGGCGTCCACGCGAGAATAACTGGTCCCCTTTCGTCGTGAATCAACGATTTACGCTCTCACGAGCGTAATGCTTCGAAATCCTGGATCGTAATCAAGTTCTAGTAGAAAATCACATCCGAGCCGTTCCGACGCAACAGGGAACGACGATAATCGTGATGGAATCGTACAATTCGCGAACCTCAAATTTCTATATCTCTGAGATCCCAGCAAATCCATTCCGTATAACCCAATAATACGTCTCCAATATACCCGATCGATTATCAGATTCTGATTCTTCGCTAGAACGGATATTGCATAGTGGCGTGCAATTTCTGCCACGCGTTTCTTAGGGTTTTATGACCATTCCTCGTTCCTCCTAGTTGTCCACGAGGCGGTGGGTGGAATTGCTTTATCGAGCTGCGGCACCCTGTGGCAGGTAATAAAATTCCAGTGGCCTTCCGGATTCCCACTTTTGCTCCCTCCTACACGTACGTAAGTGCCTGCTCTGGAACCAGCCGCGGAATTTTTTATCCTGGTCCAGAACAGAAGCTCAGATCAATCGATCGTCCCTGGCGTTTAGTTAGTACGAAAAAAAAATTAATATCAAAATAACATCTCGTCGTACCACCTACGTGATCGTATTCCCTTGACATTAAAAATTCATTCCCATATCAATCCTCGACAAGAATCAAGAGCCAAAAGATTTGTCGAACTCGAAAATTGTCGTATTTAAATATTTATCTGAAATTCATTGGAAACTTATGTAAATTCTATTCCACTGTGCCACGGATCACGTACTTCGCGGTACAGTCATCCCAGCAAGTATAGCTCGCAACGTACCCGACAGTTACACAGCAAGGCTTTCGTTGGTCTCGCGCATTGGCACGCTGTCGCGTGTCCCCGACGCAACTAGAATGCCTAGGACGAAGAAGTGTCAGTGTCGTCGAAGAGGAATTAGGGAACGATTAAGAGAGGGTAGAAGGATCAAAGTGATGCGAGAGAGACAGAACGAGGTACGCCTACGTACGATCGAACGAAGCTGCCTGGATTAGTGTGTTCGGTCTCTGGCTATATTTTCCCTCTGTCCTCTCTCTCTCCTTCTCATTTCGTCACATACGTCATACACGCTCGTACTATATACGTATACAAACCTATCTACACGTATTTCTGTCCAACTCCCACGACCTATCCACCCCATCGTCTCATCTCTGTCCTATCAGCCAGCTCGGAAAAGGACGAGACGCGCAGTCGTGAAGCGCAGGCTACCCGCGTAAATCGTGCCGCCAGCAGTCAGTGCCTTCGTTCCTCTCTGTTTCTGTCACTCTCACACTCCCTGTACCGCCCTATACGACCCTCTCGCTTTCTCTCTCCCCCCCCTCTCTCTCTCTCTCTCTCTCTCTCTCTGCGACTCTACCCACCAGTTCTCTCCCTTCCAACAAGGCCTCTCCGAATCCCGCGAAAGCTGAGCACCCTGGCCAGTCCGAGAACGTGGCAAACACGACGCGCCGTTAACACACACGGCTACTTGCACCCTCGTACGGTTGTGTGCCGATTTTCGCGTACGGATAATCTTACGGCAATTACGTGAATTAAAGTTGGATTATCGAGTGGCACTTGTCGCGAATATCATTCTGCGAGTGGTAACGCTCTGCTCTTGAGAAATTGTTAATTGACTGACGGAAATTGCCGACTGATTTTTCTGCGAGGATCGACGCGATTAGTTTTTATTATTTTTTTTTATTCATTCTCGTACGCGAACTGTGGAAGATAATGTTGAGATTCGTGTAGCTCGTGGTTTTAGGAGCTAAACGATATTTTGTATTTTTTTGGGGGAAAATTCGTAAGTCAATGCAATGGCGGACTGAATTTGGTGAGTTTTCATTGGTAGGAGAGAAAATTTTTCTTTCTCGCGTCACTGCGGTTTTGCCTTTCCGTCGCGGGATTTGTATATGCGATATTGAGATAGGTCAGTTAAGTGCTGTTCGCACGTGCCAGTGTCTGGATAACGTCGAATCACTTTCGAGGTATAAAGATAAAAATACGAGTTAGTCCTACGTAGACACGTACCGAGTTTTCAATTGCATCGAAGATAAAGAAATTCGGAGTTTATCACTGATAAGGATGCTGATTCTAGCAATTCGATACTCTCTTATCGATCATTAGATTTGGATTATTCAAATTTTTACGTAAACATTAATATTCCTGTTTATGGTAATAAATAGGCTCTTCATAATATTTTAAGATCAATATCCAGGGCTGGTTGATATTGAATCTGTAGTTCGGCCATTTTACCTACTCAATATTTACTGTTTGCACCGGAAATACTTTTTATTAGTCTGAAATAATTTATTGCACTGTCAATCCGTATTTACTGTATGGGCGTCTACGGTTATAGAATACGATCCGATACGTCTCTGGCGATGAACTGTCTTTCGTCTATTACGATATCGTCAGTTACTACGTTCTGTTCTGTGACGTGTTCCTCGTGAGTTCTAAATTTAGAAAGCAGACGACAAGGCCGATCATTACAGTTTCTAGGGAAGTAGACCCGCGGCCTGTTTTAAGGCTGAATCTTTTACCGGGTTCCCGTATATGCAGTTCGCGATCGCGTCTGATATACTATTTATCTTAA
Organism: Trachelus iudaicus; assembly: GCA_030142595.1. Taxonomy (NCBI): domain Eukaryota; kingdom Metazoa; phylum Arthropoda; class Insecta; order Hymenoptera; family Cephidae; genus Trachelus; species Trachelus iudaicus. The sequence continues at coordinate 366,388 of JARQTH010000625.1, forward strand.
AACCAGATCAACCTTTGAAGCTGACATAACCGCGAAAGCCTCGAATCTGGATACAAAGTAAAAGATAATAAAAGACACGGGAAGATATATCGAAGAACAAGAAAAGGATAGAAAAACTGTCGCACGGAAAAATGGAGGGTATTGCGAATTTTCACGTAAACAATTCATGACGCAAAATTTAGGCAAATCATTCGTAATTCGGGATGACAGTTGACGGAGGGAAGAAAGGGTGTGGATTAAATACTACGAAAGCGGTCCAGAAGCGAGAGAAGAAAGTTTTACTAAATTTTTACTAGACGAGACAGTAGGCTGAGTTGGGATGCTGGGAATCGATTTTTTTTTCGTGGAGCTTAAAATTTTTTTAAACTTTTCATAGAAAATATCTGTGACAATGACTTCGGTAAACCTTAATGGTAAAACCTTAGTTACTCTCTGCACTGTGCTTTGAAGCACGCTAGTCTTCGGTTGGGTCGCGTGGTGGGTCAAAGGTAATCGAAGAGTCTCGCACGTGTTACTTTTTTTATCGTCTTACTTTTTAACTTCAGCCCAACAAATTTGTAACTCTATTTTCCCAACAACTGACCGATCTGCGGTCTGGTGTTTGGCGGTCTGTTGATATTATTATACGATTACGCAAGTTCTGTTTCATTATGTCACGATCGAGTCGATCGATTTATCAATTGCGATTTCTTGTCGTGTGCGAACAATTTTTATAAATTACTATTCGCCATAGTATACTTGCTTTTCAATACACGCCACTGCGTTCGAGTAATTCGACTAAAAATTTCGAATTTATTGATTTACGGCAATAACCGTGGCCTAGGTAAGATCATTTTATTCGTGATATTTTCCCAAATTTTGTTCCCATCTCACTCTTTCTTTTTCATTATCTTCTCCTACGGTAGCAACCCTTTTCATTAAACCCCTCGTTAACATTATTTTTTTGACTACAAATCCCCTAAAATTCCATGCCAATATTCGAGCCAGTCATAGTCGCGTGATAAAAAAAAAGAACTGCCTCAATAGGACTGATTGGAATTTGACTGAGGTCCGTGTGATTAAATTTTGAATTTCCCAAAACCCTGCTATATTGCAAATTTGCGAATTCGAGCCAAGCGTTATTAATTTGGTAAAGATCGTCAGTAAAACGAACACGGTGCGTATTACTGCAGTGTTAACGATAGAGTAAAAAAATATTATTCGTACTTCAAACACACTAGAGAGTTAAACATTTGACAATGTTAGCTACCAGTTATCAAGAACAAAGAACGAGCAAAACTACGGCTAATTAGAGTAACTAGATACGAAGATTGCGACTATCAAGTCAGTGGCTAGCAGGAACCAGCCTAATTGGTTTCATTTGGATAAGTTGCTACTTGTCCCACTTTGCGGCTGGAACCAGGAGACCGCGATAAAATTGTACAGTATTGTTCTTACGGGTAGCCGTCGCGCTGTGCTTCGTGTTTTTACTTGATCAACAAGGTCTGTGCGTGAAAGGTTATGTTATGAGGAGTAAATTTTTCTTTTCGTTGGAAACAGAAAATTGGATAATAAAAGGAGCCTTAATATTACAAATACCTCGTAAAATATAGTCAATCAAGTCTCTGTAACCGGACGTCATTTTACGACGGATTTTTCTCGTTCGCTGCGTCTCCTATGTGATTTTACGTTCGCGCATTGTTCGCTGTACGTTTAAGTGGATTTAATGGAAACGGGACCAACCAGAGAAACTGTCGTGTTATTTAATTTCCACAAAACTACCAATAACTGGATTGGGCTTTAAACGATTGTAGAAGTGTAAAAGCTGGTACCAGGTCGACCTGGTAATTTTAAAGGTACATTTTATGATTTCGTTTGATCGTTCGTTCGTTATAGGCAGCTTTTCGTAGGGATCGATAAGAACTGCTACAAAGCACAGTGCTTTAAGTCGAAAGCTCAATAAAGCTATTCAGAGAAACTTGTATAGCTTTATAGAGTCTTAGGGATAACGAGGCATTCAGTTATCTTGAGTGGGGTTCACTGTTTGCGTATTATTATTATGACTTTGAAGATCCAGTCGTCGAAACATTTCATACTGTTAATATATCGTAGAAAGGAAATGAGGTTTTATGCTTTAATAATAATAAAAGTTATTGAACCCTCGATCCAGCGAAGTTATCTTTTCGTGAATTTCTTGTTAAACCGTATACTTATATCTGCTATCTCTTCTGAAGCAAACGAATTTTAAGTACCTGGTAGCGGGATAAGGGAGAATTTAATTAATTAAACACGAAATGGGGACTGAAATTTCAAAATTTCCCTGTTAGCGTTTCTCTTAAATTCTCACGCTCCTCGTGAAATTCTGTAAATTCATCATTGAACTTTTCGTTATTTTACCCTGAGAAATTTCATAACTGAAATCTTCACTCGCGTTCAATCCTGATCGATATATCATGATCCTTCTCGATACCTCGAGTATTCCTGCTAAAAAAAATATTCTCGCTCATCCAAGTCATTTTTTCTTCTAGAAAAAAATATAAAAACCCCTCAAAAAACACTTTCCTCTTTTGGCCTTACATAAATTTTATTTTCTTGAACTCTTAGAGCTAATATAATTTTCGCTCGTGTCCTTTACGTGGTATCAGAATTTTTTTTTAAATTCCCATATTTCCCGTCATTCCATTCGAATCAGATTCCTCAAAGATATTTCTCACGTATCAGAAGAATAACTGTTTCATCTCATCCCAGTCATGCAGGACCAAGAAATCGATAAATTTTCAAAGCCATACGTATATCCTGCTAGGACGATGATGAAGCATCCGATTATCTTGTAAATGATGGAACAACCGACGTCCAATATTCTAGCCTTGAAGGTAGACTTTACAATATGACGTCATACCTGATTTCCATCAATCACCTACGGCCAACAAGTATATCCACTATATATCATATCCTTAACGAACAGATACTCATTATTCGTGCTCACCTAGTATCATATTGATACGCGCAACAACTTTTCCCACATGACTAATTACCATTATTATTTCTATATACCCGTCGATAAACGATAATCGCATTTAGTAGATTCCGTGACGGAAAGGCAAAAAATCCTACCGGGAGACTTTTTTTTCCAGTAATTAACGGTGTCGTACTTACAGGCATAAATCGCGGGTGATTCTTAAACAAAGTTAAAAACAAAAACTTTACCAGTGGACATTGACAAGTGTCATAGGACTGACGTAGGGGCCTTGATCTAAAGCATCGTAGCTGCACATACGTAGCTTGGACGTTCACAAAGGGCGACAATCGATTTACAATAAGTTCGAGGTTGAGTCTAGTGGCCGAAGCAAGTGTGCTCGAGGACAACCCCCCTCAAGTGCAGGACGAGCCACAAAGGCGAAAGGGTGTTCGTTGTTAGGCCAAATTCTAAAAGCGGTGCGATCATGTCCGGTAGCAAGATCATTTGATAGGATTGCTCGTGCAGTCATGTCAGGATCCAGCGGAGGATCGGTCGAGTCCACGAGTGTTATTGGGGGATTGAAAAGGTGCGGTGGAGGCATGAGTTCCCCTTCCCTCGGGGCTGGCGGCGTTAATTCCGGTACCGGTGGTCTGCCCAGGACTCTCTCGACTTCTGCACTCAGAGTACGACCTCCGAGAAGAGCACTCTTCTGGGAACAATGCTTCGAGACACAGTCCAAGAGAGATTTGTAAGTTTTCTTATTTTCATTGACAAATTATGTCTACGTGTTTACTCGATTTTTTTTAGAGAATTTCAGTGCGAGCGTTACTTCACTATAATTTCGTCCAGAGTACCCTAACGTATACGTGGAATTGAATTATAATTAACCAAACGATCCTGTATAGCCTTGGGTCATTATTGCATTGGCTAACTTCAACCTAATTCACCTAATTACTCGAGATGCGTCTAAGCATCCTCCTAACTGGAGCAACGACATTGTCTCTATTGGGGATTATTATCCTGCTGGACGGTCTCTGAACGAGATCGTTACCAGGTCTAGTTCGGGTTTTGCTCCTTCATGCCGGATTTGCCTTAAGATTCGGTGAGTAGGCCGCGGTTCTCATTAGCTCTTGCTCTCTCTTAATTAAATTGTATAGATAATTTTAGAGCGCGTGGATCAGGCGAGAAATATATCTAAAGAGAGAATATCGAGGAGGTGTTAAAGGATTATATATCTGGGGAGCGACAAAACGGCGATATACCCTTTTCCTTCAGCTCAAATCTTTGAGCCTTCTGGAAATAATCCTACTTGATAACGCGACCCAGCTATTCCGTGAAAATCCTAGAAGAAATACTTTAATACTTTGAAATCCTGAGTATGCCTGAGAATCTCTATACTGATCCTTCTTAGATCTGATGATTTCCAGTATCAGGACGTGCATTTAGGAATCAGGAGTTGTGTTTAAAAAATGATTTTTTTTTTCTTACGTCGATAATTTGACAAATTTGAATTTCCCGCGAGTCGCGTACATGCCCTCGTACATATAAGGAAGCAGTATCGTGTACTCCAATGGTAAATATTCTCTTCATTTTGTATAATTATTATTAATTTTGGCTCTAAGTTCATGTAATGATACAAGTCTAACCTCAAATCTATCTCGTTCTACGAGGTCATCGACGATTGCGCTACGCTGCAGTCGCAGTAGCCACTCAATTTGGAAGCTCGCCACTGGTTCTTCAGTTCCGTTCTGGATCCTTGAAATTCTCGAAGCGCGCCATGTCAAATTGAATATTCTCCTCGTAGCGGTTCGATGAATCGGTTTGGCCTCGTTTTGAATTCGGGTAACGATCCAAATTCTTCGTTCCGTTAATCGTCATTTCGTGTATAGATCCACCGCTGGCTATTACGTAAAATCGTTCGCTTCCACGGAGGATCGTACGTTACTGCTTTTTGAATGCGAAAGCGAGGCGGGCTTTTCAAATTTGCTTTGACGTTCCGATAGTCGTGACACAATGCGCAGAGATGTCACGCTGGTTCGTGGAACTTTGCTAGTAGAGATTTACGAAAAAAAAACAACTTTTTTTTCTCTCTACTTGCACCCTACAAAATATCCGTTCCTGGTAAGGAGTTTGTCCTCATCAAAGCTGAGTACCATTTATCACAAACTTATAGGAGTCCCTTTACTGCCTCACTCATATGTCTACCCGGGACTATATTCACTTGAGCTTATATAATACTTAAGCTCCTTACACACGTCCTCCCGCTCTGAGGGAAGCGCATCCTAAGTTCTTTAACCCTTTCGGTACGAAGCACTCGACTTCGCCTATATATTCATGGTACGGAGAAGTTTGCCACAAAAGTGGTTGCACTGCATGTCAGCGTAAACCATGAAAAAGTGTTTAGCGTCATTCATTGAAATTTCGAGCGTGATTGACACTAAACCTTTCATTCGGACCGCGACATTCATAACTTTCCGTGACATAACTTTCCGAAGACGCCGCCAATAGACGGCGGTACAACCCAGAGAACGTTTCGTGGCCGCCGCCGATGGGCGGCAGTAGTACGGAAAGGGTTAATATTTCGTTGCTGCTTTGGACAGTTAAGCACCTGCTATACACGTATAAAATTCAGGCTTTGGTTTAACGTTAGAACCAAAGTGTCCACAACCTTCTGAACCCGTTTTACCTTGGAGCTCGACGCAAACTCCTGTAGGTCTTTGCGTGATCAACAACGATTCGCTTCTTAAACGTTATTATGATCACGTAATATCATACTGGCTTTTATAAGTTTGAATTAATTTTATCATACGTATATACGTTGCTTTACGCATACTTATTGGTTTGATATCTTGCTATTGGTATACATCGCAAAAATCTCAGGGCTGAATATCGCCGGATGTAATTCTCGGCTTAGAATCGCCCCCCCCCCCCCAACGTGGTAATTTATTGGCGGTTGGTACGCCATCTGAATTTTTTTCATTAAATATTAACTTTTTTTTCGGTGGGTCTATTTATACGTTGGGTTTACTTATCTTTGGTACTCGGGATTTATTCATTGGCTGAGTAGTTGGGGGGGGGGGGGGGTAATAAAAATATATGGGACACACCCCATTGAAATAATACATTGTCTTATCGGCCGACTGTTCCTTGTAGAGGGATGTTGTGATCCCTCGGTAATATTTCTTTCACGTAAACACTCGCCCTCGGTGTAACGCGTTTCCGGCATTATGTAAATGCACGATCAATACCGGCTAAATAAAAGTTTTCGTTTTAGCCTGATTCATTGACATTTTTCACGGTTCGTTATCCCGCAATAAGACATCGAGACATTTTGTATTGTTTTTGAGAATACTCGGTCTCTGTTTAATAGACTTTATGAACGTAAATAACCTAAAGATGCGCATTCTTTGTGGAAAAATAGAAATGTTTATGAGCCCTACTCATCTTTGTCTACAAGTTAGGTCTCAGGATCTACATAGCTTGGACCATTGGTTGCCAGCTTGATTCACTGTAAAAGATGTATTAAAGAAAGAAATATGTAATTTACCAAATTGTTACTCGTTTATTACATCGAAGCCAGTGTGAAAATTTTTGTTTAATCTTTTTTATCTTCGATCAGAAATTTCGAAAACTTTTGTCTTCGCGGCCTAGACCTGGTTACCAGTCGTTAAGTTTTCATAACGGGTCGTGATTCAGACAGGGATGCTTGGAATACTGGGTACGCTTTAGTCATAGGGGGTACAAGATTTTTGTTGCTTTTTATATTTTGCTCCAAGGAAACGGGGTCTTTTGCTGACCCAGTTGAAACTTTACTGGAGCAGCACAGGGTTTTCCCTCTGCGACCGAGCGAGCATTGAGCGGGTGCAAATATTGATCGAGGAAACCAACCATTACAGTGACCAGTTCCTACCGGGTCCGATATAAAGAAAAAAACTCGGAATAGACGTAAGCTTTTCATCTGATGTATCGAACCAACTTCTACAGTAGAAACCTTGAATGTCGAAGGGACACTGATAATCTTCCCGTTAAACCACTTATATATATAACAAGTATATATACTTGTTTTGAATCTGCGAAGGTTCAGCTGTTTTTCTACCCGTTTGACAACTCTATGTCCATCCGGACTTTTTTTATCTTTGCTGTCCCTTCCATTTGTTTTATACACTTCTCTATTGCCTCTAATATAGCAACTGAGTGTCAATATAAAATCCGTCATGACGTTTGACAAAAATTAGTTTTTTTTTTTCTTAAAAAGCTTTCATAAAAATCGCCAACTGTTAATACATGGCTAACCTGTAAAACAGACTATTCGCTTTGAACGTAACAATCGAGTTACCGACAATTTATCCACTTTTCGAGTAGCGTCGCGATGCCGCACCCCTGTGGCGCTGAGCGATTATTACCAGAGCTTCTGGGCGCCGCCAGTCTCCGTCGCCGACCCAAGGTGCCTTTGTTGTGGTTGTGGGTTGCGGTTGGAGTAGCTTTTTCCTTATTTTTTTTTCCTTCATCTCGCCAATTTACGATGTTTACATTCCTGCCATTTTTCAAACGATCGATACGTTAAATCCCGTTTATCCTACATTTTTGTAATACGTCGAGGGATTTTTAAAATTTGTTAAATTTTTATGATACTCAACATTCTATCGCGCGTTACTGTTACTTTTTTGTACACCCCGTATATATTTCGCAATCAGTTTAGTAATGGAATTTTCAAGTGAAATCAGTATTTCGCTAGAGGAATTACAATCGCATTACTAACGTATCGATGTAACGATATCGAATTATTCCCAACAGAGGGCATCGATAACCTTAAAGTCGAAAGCTTGGAAATTGATATTTCCCGCTGATAGTACCTACGTTCGTTTAATTCAGCGTTTCCCTTACACTGTAATTAATATCCTTCATTCCAATCACTGGTTATCTAATTAACCAGTCAGTTATATCAGGAATATTTCTACAGAAATTCAATCCGGGGATTCAAAACGACCTCAGCGAACTTGAATCAGGAAAGGCCAATTTCCATATACCTGTTCTGAACTTTGACCTTTTCCCAGGGATTATCTACGTTCTCGACACTCGTGTACTCTTCGTACTGTACATAAACAATCCCCTGTACATTGCATGTATATATTCCGCTCGTACGAACCCTGAATCAGCTAATTAATTCCAACTTTCCGTTCCCGTCGACTTCAATCCTTCCAACGTTGGATTCGTGTCACTACTTTGCAACGGATATGAATACATACACGGTGAATGTTAAATCTGCAAACATAAAACACGAATGAATTATTTTCATGAATCGTATATGGCAATGCATTTTCAATGGGATACGAATATTTATAACTTTTAGATTGAATTTTTTTGTAGTTTATAAATAAAATTTTTCTATCGAATTTCTGCAATTTTTCATATTCTATTTTAAGCTGTACATGTACAAAAAGGTACAATAATTTATCATGACGTTCAGAAAGCGCTCTTATTAAACAGCGAGTCCATCCCGTTAAATTACCTTACCTGCGCTAAAGCGTCTTACTCTAGCGTAAATATAATTTCCGAGCAACCCTTTCATGTATACAGCTTTCGGTATACTTCGCCGATTTCCAGTCCCGTCGTTATTATCCGAGTAAGCCCCTTATTTCAGTGTTATCCTTGGGTCGAGAAGTGAATCGAACAGGAAGCACCAACGGAACCGCGAAAATTTAACGAGTTATCGAGAAAAGGTTTGATGAGAAAATTAATAAAAACGAATCCGATAAGCGTGATTCACTTGAAAAATTTATCTTTCCAAATTGCTTTGACGATAGCACAATCTAGCAGCATTACGAATCCGATACGCGATAGCGTTTAGGACATTTGGCTTTGTTCGAGCTTATACATTGATTATGTATAACGCATATGTCCTATCTCGTATCTCATGTCTCTATGGTCGTGCATAATTTCGTGAATTCGTCTGCCGAAATATTCTCGTTGGACTGTACTGTCTATAATTTTCGTAGCTTCCATTTTTGGATTTCTATAATCAGACGCAGCATTCAGCTATATGAACGTACACAGGCACGAATTCATCTACGAGATATTAATTTTACCTCAGACGACGCAGCGAATGAAAATCCTACGTGGGTGGAAGACAGAAATATTTATTTGAACTTAAGCGCGTACAACTTTAGATGACGAACTACGTACACGTCGCGTCTACAGTGATGCCGTATGTGCTGGTATTTATATACCTGAGGGAAGGGTTATTCGAGCACGTGTAATTGGCAAAAGGTCAAACTTATCGGCTACACCTTCAAACGTCTGAAGTCTCGGTGCTTTCGTTTGAATTGGCCTACGTGTCGGAATATCAAACGAAATCGCGTCCTGCGTTAGTCGCCATAAGCTTTTTATTCCGAAGGTAAACTTATTCCAGTGTAATATAGCGTAAACTTTGTTTTTATCAAAATTTCCTTTAATTCGAAAATTTCATCACTCGCATCCACCTTCAGGTGAACAGCTGAACTTCAGTCTGAGATCGAAGTCGTCTGGGGGATGATGGATAATGTATAGATATATGTATACATTTTTCAACTTGTCACCGTTTTCTTTGGACCCAGCCTCTTTCTACGATCGGTGCACAATCAGCCCTGTCCCCTCGTCATCCCCCTACGCACATGGACCGTTTAAAGGTTGAGTTTTAAACGTACAGAGCCTTCCTGGACAAATTGACATTATCAGTGCACTCCTCCGGAATTGCTGATACGACGACTTTCTAAGGGATGACCTTGGGCGCTTCTTATACGTCTCTCATCCCATCCTTCAATTTTATTGAGCAAAAAAAAGGCCCTCGATCACTTCCTCCCTTGTGTAAGCTCTATCGATAGTTTACTTATCCCCCGAGAATTTCTTTATCGGCCAAACCGAATTTCGCGACAGTCAATTCAAGATGCTGGAAGATAAAAACGGCAAATCCTGAAACATGAATCTTTCAATTTATAAGTGAATCCGACGATCTGTAGTTTCGATAATCTTTTATAACCCGGATAACACGCCCCTAGTGATTATCTTGTCGCTTTTTCGGCCCGAATACCAAACACAAGTAATTTGTCCGGGGATGTAACTCATAATGGACCAATGTAGTGGGACTTTAATCTGCATTGATTTAGGACCTGAAAGTCTATTGTACATACAGGCTCTCATACTGCTCGGCCGGGTCTTGAAAATTATAGACTGTATTATATGGCGGCTTTATTGGTAAATGCTTTTAGGAGGATCTTCATTATTCTCTCAATGTAAATTATAGCATTTAATCGTAATCGGTCGCTCCTAATAACAGTCACAGCGGACACTCACGTCGTCTACGATATTTCACTTAGCTGGAACTCGTTTTTATCTTATGGAGCTTCGCTACCGTTATTACCTCACGAATTTATAGAGTCTTTTCTTTTAACGTTTATTTTCACTGCGCTTAAGGACGTGGCTCTTAAGTATACGCGCATCCCGTCGGTTTATACTGTATCCGAGTTACCACGTCCTCCTTTCTCTCCATCATTACGTGTCTTATCGTCTCACTTTCACGGCAGTATTATGCAGCTGTAAAGCTTGATGAAACTTTTCGCCGTTAATCGCCATGTTTTCTTCCGACCTCGTTCTCGTCTAAACAGACGCAGCGAAGATTACATTTCGCAGGAAGCCGAACGAGCCGACGACCTCGCGGTCGACGATAGAAATTTTTTACTTTATAGAACTTTATCACGGGATCCTTGTGGATTTACAAAGATCGTCGTACCTTCGTATCTTGATGGATTTTCGTTTGGAGAAATTTTGTGGTTTCTATAGTGAGATCAAATGATATATACTCAGCATTCAGATTGGATGCTGGGATAAAAGACTGAGCTTGATATTTTTTTAAAATGAATTGTTGCTGCTGTATGTACAGACGTCTAGGAGATTTATCGAATGAAACTGCCTGTATGTGTTTGTAATATTTATTTGACAAAGGAATTTTTTTATCCTTGAATTGTAAATGGTAAAAATTTATTTTACGTGAAAATGCGTAAGGTGAAAGCACTTTTTACGTGGTGTATGGTCGGAATTGAAAAGTCGTGTAGAGATACGTTGCAATTTTTAATTCCAATGGAAGCCAAGAGGCCGGAAATTGGGATATGCTAAGCGATCGGTCTTTCGAAATTCGATTACGTATGTGAGAAAGAAATATTTGAAGGATCCCAAAGGAAAATCCTGAATCACGAAGGTTCTCTCGCCATTTCCAATAAAACCTGGCACACTCGAGGAATCCACTTTAAAACACAAAACGTATTCTTAAATGTATTTCCTTCTGAAAAGATGTCGCCTCTATTCGAGGCTACATTGAGATTCCGACGCGAAGAAACCTTTTTTTTTTGGTGAAATTGAACATTCATACGATACCGTTGACGTTGCGAGATGCGGATTGCGAAAAAATAAAAGTAGTATATGTATATACAAATGATATCTGCATTTTGACATTTTTTTATTTATTTTAAATATCATTTGAGAGCAAAAATCGCAGGTCCGTTAAATGTTAGTGTTCTTGGTAAACTTAAAAAAAAAAATATAAAATTTGAAAGTTGTATCGAAAATTTTATCGATACCCAACCACCATCTGGTTACGTACTAATATACGTAAAACGAAAGTCTTGAATCTGCCATATAAAAATCAACATCGAAAATTGCTTCGTTTGACTCGAAAATTCTTATCCGAAAATTTTTGCAAAAATATTTGCGAATCATTTTATTCCCCATTTTACATTTCCCCGCACGTAGCATTCGTTGAGGAATGTCACGAGCGTCTCTTTAATATTCTGGGAATCAGCTGAATCGCGTTCAGTGAGACTTGCGAAATTTCGAATGCAAATATATATATATTCGAGCTACGACATCAGTTTTGAGGGGACTTATTTACCTTTCGTATGCTAACTAGATGGCCCCTCAAATTGAAAAATGATCTCGCGGACTCAACTGTGTATCCTGTTATTAGCGATTTAATCGTACGTCTTATTTCGCGAGGAAACACTTGTATCGATATGATATGGCTGTATACATGCATGACGATAGAGCAGCTTTTGCAAATAGAGAATGACGCTACAGCCAATCGATAAAACGATTGATATACATTCTTCGATTTTGTTGATTAATATTTATTTATTTTTTCATTTACAGCCATGGCGAGGATCTCATCGTTACACCCTTCGCACAGATACTTGCTTCTCTGCGCTCCGTCAGAAACAACTTCCTATCGCTCACCAATGTGCCGACAAATAAGTAAGTTCATTTCATTACATAACGTCACTCTGTCCCAAAATTGATTGATCGTACGATCTGTTGATACTGAAATTATTTTCTCTCTCTCTCTCTCTCTCGCACACTCACACGCAATACACATCTTCTCTTGGGAATTACAATCAGCAGGTGGTAATTTCTGATATTGCTTTTTTTTTTTAACTTAGCCCCAACACTATAAATTGTAGGTATACGTGAACTTTCCACTTTATTCACTTTGACGCAGTTGGGAACTGTAGACTGAAAATGCGAGTGTTTCGATTAAATTACGAACTTTGACCACCATTATACAAAAACACGTATGTGTACTCCGTATGTTAGGAGTTAGTCAGAAGTCACTTCTGTACACTTTGGGTACATCTGCCTCTAATTCGAAGCACTGCATTTGCCTTGATTATCAAAATTTGTTGCAGGTCGCGTAGGAGTAGCGGCGCCCAGGGAAGCAGTACACCCCAGCCAAGGATCCTGGCACCAGGAGGTACTGATTCAATTGAATAATTAGTGACGTAGTTAAAAGTTCATTTTATTTTCCCTATTTTTGGTAACAGGTATTTTTTTCTGTTGAAAATTTTTTTTAAATTCAGATCTTTATTTGTAGAGGAGCCCTACATGAAGCTCGCCGTTGAAACGATGGAGGAACTCGATTGGTGCTTAGACCAGCTGGAAACCATTCAGACCCATCGATCCGTCTCCGACATGGCATCCCTCAAGGTACAGTACCTACTTCTCAACATTAATGCTCTCGTCGAAGACCCTACGATGTTCCCCTATCCGCTCAAATGCGCCCTCCAGTGAAAAAGTAGACTTTGCGTACATCACTTTGAGAGTGTCACTTGAATTCACGAAATTCTTGCACCCATCCAATGTGAAGTCTACTCTCCTTGCTCAACGTATACGATCAAATTAGTTACAACGTTAGGGTGAAATTCGTTACTTGGGTTAATTACAGAAATTTCATCAAACTAATAGGATTATATATAATTCGAGAAATCAAATAGGACTCTGCGAGCTCATTATTCAGACAAATTATATTACTGATAATTGGGTTGAGGATGTATTGACTTTTTGCATACGTCATTTTACTTAGTTTCATGTATATTGACGTACACAATTTTCTGCTATTTAGAGTTCCTATCGTTGTTCATTTATTTACGGTACATCAGACCCCAGCATCAAAATACAAAGGGTGACAGCTGAATTTTGATGTAGTCTTTTGAATTCGTGATTTTGAGATTCTACGTAACGATTTCATAGTACAGTATCGGGTTACTGTAGTTATTTAACGTTGTCATTTCCGGTTCACGTGCTCACGTGCAGCTACCGAAATTGAACCTGACAATTGATTTTCAATTTGGTGCAATCAGGCGGGGTCGTAGGGAAAAGAAAAATTTCAATGCCTTTTATTTTTTAGCGTTTTATGAAATATCGTCTTTGACTGTAGGCCGTACTGAAATTGAGTTTTAATTTTTTTCTAAGGAACTTAACAATCTTTATTAGCTGTACTCGTACGTCACGTCTTTCTCTCACCCCTCTGATTTTTTTTTTCGTCGAATCGAGCTCGCAAATCTAGTTTGAAATCTTTTTCGTATCGATGCGAGCTAGATTTTACTTTTTCTGCGAAAGCTTCGGACGAAGCAGTTTACGAAAGCTTCTTAAACTCACTCACGTCACTTGCGAAAATTATTATATTTCGTAAGAGACAGCCGAGAGCTTCCTATTCTTTGAGAACGAGGAGCATCATTGGAGTCTTCGTTTCGTACAAGAGCAAAGGTCAAGATAAATATGCTAATCTATGAATAGGGCAGCAGATGTAACATTTTTTAGATTTTTCGAAGATTTGTACAAATCAGTGGGAGTGAAATTCTTACAAAAAATTGAATATTCGAAAAAATTATGGAATAAAAAATTTTCTAGTAGGACCATAGGATCGAACGATTTTTTCGGGTGAATATTAATATTTGTCAAACTAAATAATTGTTCGTCAAATTATGAGGAATGGCTCTCGTGGCTCTTATACTTTTACCAAATAGGAAACTAGTGTGTCACGGAGGCTGGATTGGATATCATAAACTAATTTTCCATGGAGGGTAAAAGTTAGAGGAAATTAATTCGCATGAGCGACGATGTTTACCTCCATGGCGAACGAGGTGGCGAAAGGTTAGAAGTTTCTCGCTTCTACGTAGTTCCCGTAACGATGTCAGTAGTATATGTATATCTGCCCTATCCCATTCACTCAGTACCTACTTTCCCGAAAGGTAATTAATTATCGTGAAATCGTTAAATCGGACTCCCGTTAAATTGCTTCACATTCGATTAACTCGTTTATGACCAAGTACCTGTCTAGAAATTGGTCGCCGTCATCGAATTGCATCTGCATTATTCGAACCGCAAATGGAACGTCCTGCCGGGACAAACGTTGACCAAAGCGGCAATTAATGCGGTTTTCATCCCGAGAAATTGTGCAGGCGTGAGACTTGTTAGCCAGCGCCATCTATGATTCCAGTTAGTAATACAATTTATGGCTCTCGGTTCTCCCATAAGAACTCACTCGACAAAATTCCTACGTAATCGATTCCCAATGACTTGTCAAATTCATACAAAAATTGTACTCACTCCAACATCTTTTCTCGTCTAGTCTTACTTTAACATCTGAAAACAGAGTTGCCAGGAGCCTATCAGAACCTTATAAATTTATTTCATACGTATATGTCGTATGAATATATACATATTATAGAATATCCATATATTCTCATCGTATACGTACGTGCATGGCTATACGTATGTAGGGTACACGTAACTCAAAATCGATCCTGTAAAATCGTCTACCTTATTCGTCACGTATCTCAACGTATTTTCTTCCCCAGCCGTCTTACATCTAATCGCTCCTGAAGTTTTTCTTGCCACCGTGTGTACCCTCGTTCGTCAGTCAATAACAAAATCCGTTGAAAGGGTTTGAAATGAAAAATGACTTTTTTCTTGCAAAATCAAAGAGATTCGAGTAAAGTTCACAAAATATAGTGAATTATTAAATTGTTCCAATCTGAATTTAATCGGTAATCAACCTAATTGCGGTAATCCGTTATATAATGTTAAATTTTTTTCACCCTCATTTACCATCAATAAATTGTTCATCATCCACATTTATATATTACTTGTATACTCTCGTATCCTTAGAAATTATATACTGTCATATTTCTCAATGAAGACGTTGAGCCTCAGTGAATGCTAATCGATTGTGATTTGAGAACACAAGTAACACTTACCTTGTGCAACTACAAGGTGGTGCTCGTGAAAAAAAAGGAGGCTCGACGTTGCGAATATATTAGGGTACGTGAGACTCTTACGCAAAATTCTTGTGACGCTTGTGCAATTTCATTGACGTCTCCGACGGTGACGCTCGCCGTCGCCAGTCCTCGTGCTCCGTAGCATCACGGGTTACGTTTCCTCGTACAGAATCACCAAGTCGGGCGTACTTTTGTGGTACCTGTAAATAACCGTGCAAGACTGGGGAATCACGTGGGAAATATTCGTATTTTTGGAATATTATTTTTGTATCAGGTCTCATCCCTGTGGATTTTTCGAGGTCATTGTTGCGACAGCGACATCCGTGTTACAGCAGGGATGTCATATGTGTGTATATATATATGTGGATTGGATGTACTGTAGTAAATTTTTCTGTTGAAATTTCTCAAATATTCGTGTTATCGTAGAGGAACATTTTTAATTTATGTGATTCTTAATGGAAGACTTTTTCGTATCGATATTCGATATCGATTTTGGTCAGCAACACAGATAAGAGTTGTCATTGTTCGGCGTGTTCACTTGACCATAGTAATCGATCGTTCTCAATCATGAATATTTATAGGAAAGCACAGCTGACGTAAATTGTTCTTACAAGAATGGAATTTCGAGCACAATTTTTGACGGACGGATCACGTGGCCCTGGCTCGCTCGCGTCAAACCATGCATTAAATCCTCGCACGGAAAAGGGTCCGATTGCGTCATTGGAGAACACTTTCTTTTTTTGTCAGTTGTCAAAAAGTTTTTTTTTCGGTGACTGTATGAATGTTAATTTCGTTCGGTATTGTAACGGATCTCAATTGGAGAACGAAGATAACAACTTTGATATCTTTTACTGTGTTTCTCAGTCATCTTCACCAAATGGAAATAAAATATTGCTGGGATTACTGCTCTAAGAAGTGTTTACCTACGTGACGGTGATTCTCTCTCTTTTTTTTTTTTTAAATTGCGCTTCATTGGTACTAAATATACGTGGAACTTCAGGGTCCAGGATAAGCAGACACGTTTTTTTTTTCTTGATTACTCTTGATGAAAAAAATTAGTGACACCGAAATTATATTTTATCCATTTTTTGACAATTTGGTCTAACAATTTATTGTGAATGTAAGCGAATAAATATTTTGGTACTTTATCAACAATACAGTGCTCGTGACGCACTTTATTATCTGTTCAAAGTCTGGCTTAAGAAAATCGCATAAATTGCTCATTTTAAATGTATACGTATAGATGTAGATATGTATATCGATATATATTTATATATACGTGCGCGCCGCGCAGTCTGCCATTGTTCCGCGAGTCTGGCAAGTCTTATCATAAAATAATTTTTCGGTGATTAAAACAGTTTTTCGAAGGCTCGTATTATCATGGTATAATTTTTTCATACAATTTATTCATATACATTTTTATCAATGCCACAATCAATTTCGACAATGGCGCAGTCATTAATACAAATAATATATATATATTTTCCATAAGTAAAGTCACACTCCATAGAAAAATCAGGTTAGTCGACCCAGTCAATTATGGTTTGATAAGGTTAAGAAAATGTGTTCGTAAAACGAGAGGCTCGACGTCAGAAAGGGTACGAGTCGTCCTACCACAATGATTTACCGTGAGTCATTCGCTGTTAAAGACGCGAAGGTTCATCTATGTTCTGTCTCTTTGACGTCAGAGGGTTCTTTCAAATAACGTCATTTCGGTATAGAGGAACCCGCGGCAATGGGCCGGTCATTAAAAAAGCTTCGTTCCTTTCGTTTCGGTTGAAAGGAAGTCAAGAAGATCAGACCGATCGACCGAGATGGCAGCACCGTCGTTTACTCGTCCTTCGGCAAATGTCCCCATTGTGATTCATTCCCGAAAAGGATCTCGCGATTTATCTAACCCCGCCATCGTGCTATCAGGGAGGCCAAGGGGTCAGAAAGGCGACAAGGTGGCAAATTGAGGGGGGGGGGGTGGGTATTGTACAGGGGACGCTACAGTAGATTAACATTATCCTATTTGTACACGTCACAAATTTCACATGTGCCCGTTGACGTTTAGGCACGCATGACTGGAGAGCAAATTTCACGTCTGACGGGAATCGGAAAATTCGTCATCCATCATGTCCTGGCGATGAGAACAAAATTTGTGTGAAGTATCAATTTGGAAAAAGACAATCCCCCCCCCCCCCGTCTGTCTATCAATCCCATCACGGCATAAGAATTTTCTAAAAATCACGACGTGCATGCGGCGTATAATTGCAGAAGTTAATAGAACAAAATGTTTATAGAAAAGTCAAACCAATATGTCAGTATAAATCTGGTACAGGTTTGAGCTTATACAATCTCGGTTCCTTTTTTTTTTTTCTTTGGGTTTACCGAGCGAAATTTGACACCAGTTTCAGCCTACGGGATCCTACAGAACTTTGTGACTAATACTGGGTTTAGCAAGCGTAAGCACGATTTTGGACCTGAACAATCTTACGAAATATAATTGTTTAGTTAACATTCGTGTATGTATGTATATATATTCGATCAGGAATCACAACTTGAAGATGTTACTGGAATCGCTAGTTAGGGTTTCCAGGCTATTGGCCACTGCCTGCTGTTCGCTGCCTTTGATCCGAATGAACCCTGATATTTCCGTCTAAAAGTAGATCGTGGAGGTTCAACGTGAGGTTGGGATATATCATTTTAAACCTAAAACGTAAAAAAGTCATTTGTACACATTATTGACTGTCTGAGACTTTAACTGGTGTCAACTCTGAAAACGGTGCTAAATTTTCAATGACAGCTAACGCTGTACATCGGCTGGCTATTGATTACGAAATACTTTCCTTCGTACGTGGTTCGTCGTAGAGGCTAAAATTGGCAGCGTTTTCATTAGAGTCGAAACCCTTAATTTGGATGGTACCGTGGGTAACAGGCTACCTTCCTTTTCCCGCGGAATAGATAAAAGCGTAAAAGACAGGGTTTCTCGAGGATTCCCAGATTTAACAATTATCAAGATAAATTAATGCGAACGCACGATCCGGGCTTGGGATATTTTTATAGTCGCCGAAATGAACCTTGACCTGACTAGGTGATGTACGAGGATCGACGACAAGCGGCGATATCCTCGACGAAGCTACGGGAGTGATGACACATTCCTTTCGTGGAAACGGGCCGATCTCAATTTAACGTTATCGTGTCATCAATCAGGAACCCCGTTCACCAAATTCATCGTGTTTCCCTATAATTTTCATGGAAACCGTCGAGGTTCCTTTTTTATACCCTACGCACTATGAATAAGCGACCAATTAATCGCGGAATTGGAAATTCGCTCTCACTCACTCTCTCTCTCTCTCTCGCGCGCGCTCTCTTTTCTGATAAAATTAAAGCGACGTTCTCATGGAATTGAGGTCGCTTCCCGAAGACTGCAACAAGTAGGAATATAATGATCCGTTATACCTTAATGGCGATTTCATGTCGTATCCAAGATAAACGTAGATTTTCATCGATCGATATGACGACGAAAAATTTAACACGACCTGATTTTAAATTGTCGATTCCCCGATATCTCACTTATCGCGATGATATGAACGACGCTTAATGTTCGCACTATAATTTCAGGAATTCCATTGGGTCGATTCGCATGGGTACTTAATATTGCGGAAGTGTCGTAGCTATGCGTAGTTCATCGCGAAAGTGACTCTGACGTTTGCTCGTACGGATTGCAGATTCGATCTCCCGTGCAAGGAGAGAAATCGGTTTGCGTGATTTACTTAACGCGACTGTCGAGCTAACGAATCGTTTCATGGAAACCATTGACGTCTCGCTTGAAAAGGCTTTAATTCTTAAATCGAATAACGAGAACGGCGTTTCCATCTGGATGAAAGGGGAACGCGTGACGTCATTGGTCGATCATCTTTCTTTGTATATCCATACACGTGTACTTGAATGCATTGCGCGTACTACGTATGTACTTTTGTGTTTATTTGAATTCCAAAAAAAATGTTTGCTTTACCCCATTAACCACTTTTAAACATTTTTTAGTCATGTTAAATATGTATTTACGTTAAAAAAGTAATGGCAACGTAATTGGGACAATCTTGGGATTTTTTTGCCTGTCATTTTTTATGGTTCTAAGGTACACGTAGGATTAAAAAAAAAGCTTTTCTTTTGTGATAAAAATTAAGACGCACGTTTTTTATCACTCAAAGAATGTTAACGTTATCAACAACGTAAGTCAAATACGATACATGGTGAATTTGTGCTAAATGAGCAGCGCAGTAAAGTGGTAAAGTGGTCGCGTGAGAATCAAGTGTTCTTCGTGACGTAAAAATATACGAAAATTAATTCGCAAAGCTAAAGTCATTCTAGCGCAATGACTTTCAGAGTGTTTTTCACGGTGTTCGACAAGTGGTATCGTTACGGTATCACTTGGGTCAGGTGTTTAACACGTGCATTTTTAATGCTGACGCGTATGGATATGCATGTGTGTATACATATAATACTTAAGGCTTGGTACCTGGAACCTGATATTTTATCATCGTACAGCTATATCTATATTTTTTTATTAATTCACAGAAACAACGGCCGTACGTTTGGAATGAGTATATTGATTATAATTTTTCAAAAAAATGTATATTCGCTCTTTATACTTTATCATTTTAGCGTCATTGCAATAAGATAGTTATTATTCAATTTTTCGAAAAGTCTTATCGGATCGAATTTTTGATTCTGTTATTTTATTTTTCTGCAGCTATGCGTCACGATTTATTTGTGTGATAACGTGAATATTAAATTTGTTTGCGGAAATATTGTAGATTGATAAAGAATTCGATTCTTTCAGTCATAAGTTCAAATGGTGAGTATTTAGTAGTGGTCACTTATCACATTTCTCTTTTCGATAGTTCGGCTATATCTCCCTTTAAGAAACTTTTATCAGCAGTCTATGTTCCCTTTGTCACGTACGTTAAGGCCATTAATTTTTCATGAAGTCTTGAAGGAATTCCAGAATTTTTTTACGCCACAATGACTCCCGATTAATTGACCTACCTTATTTACGACGAAAGCCAGACTCTTGCAAAGTCTCAGCGGTGAATTTGGACTGTTTTTAATACGTTTAGAAGATCGCGAAAATAAATAAGTTGCCAATCGATTTTGTGTATAAATTGCGAATGCCGTTACAGGCACTGTAACAGAGTATCTACGCACTTTGAATATTTCCTCGGAATCGTGCGTATCCACTTTTTTTTCAGAATTCATATTTATTTTTTAAGCATATGTCTGCAAGTTGCGTAAATTATCAACGTAGTAATTGACGCAAGAAATTTTCACGTGTCGCAAACATATAACTTTTAATCTATCAACATACACCTTTGACTCGTCAATGTATGTGTATAATCAAAATGGATTTTTTTTGGAAACAACAAAATTATTAAGATACCGTAATATCAACGATAGAAATATTTTACGATCGACTTTCAGATCCCATAAAATATAATTTTCGAATAAAATTCTATGGACATACAATTTTGAAAAAAAATGTATCAATACTCGATCAAGATTCTAAATACGAATGGAAACGCATGATTTCATCGTAATAAAATTTTTGAACTATTTTATCGTGACTCCAAAATTTTCAAAATAAACTATTCTTGGCTTGAAATTGGATGTTAAAATTAATGGCTGTCTTTTTATCTATTTGTGAACACAAAAGATAATATTCCAGGACACTATCAATTTATCAGCATAAGTCTTGCATGCAATATTTAATTATTATTTTATCAGATTTTCATGAATGTTACGTACCATTATTCACTACTCGAGTCACAACAAGGACGCACGTTGTATACTTCTACTAGAAACCTTTGATAAGACCTATAACGCTCTATAAAAAGGATATCCAATCGAATGATACGTTTTATTTCCGATACAAAAGTATTTATAGTAATTGATTAAAAGTCACGCGTGGTTACTAAGACAATTGACGTTCACTCATTTTCTAATAGGAAAATCGTCTTGTAACTTTCACTTAGAATTTTTTTCACATATTTTACACGGTTCTGATCTATATACATATAATACACGTAACTGCAAGGCGGTCAAAGTGTGGCGTTTAATATTCATATGTCACATTTATCCTTTTAATATTCATGAAGTGCGTGACACATCGGTTAGAATTACCTGCAGTCATAGAACGTCACCATAAAAAAATTGTCAGGTTTAGTTGATATGAAAATATTAATTAATCGATCGAATTGATCCATTTGTCCATCAGTTATACGGACGATTATGATCTATGGAGATGTGGAATCAAATTAATGAAAAATCATTAGCCCAGGACGAGATCCTTATATATAGTGCTGGCAATTGATTGAATATAAATTTGATTGAATATCAATTAGTGGCAATAATGCGAAATTGTATTACTTTAATTATTTCAATGATGAAAGGAGCGGGTAGGTAATTTCTTGAAAATCCATTAAATTCAATCGTGTCCTATTAGCTGTTATCGCGAATCGAATTGGTTTTTGATAATTGATCAATTTAACGTCACCGAGCGAGACGAACGTAAAGAAGAAGGAGAACAATGTAATACCGTGTTAAAAATGACGTCATCACAACCTCTATGAAAGAACGCTCAATAATGAGAGTGAGTGATTTCATGGAAACGTTAAACGATTCTTTTTTTTTTCGTAATTTCATGAAAACATATACCCATTCTACTAATAAAAGTAACAGTAAAAATATCAACATTTTACGAAAATATTTTGTCAGCTCGATTGAACTCGTGAAATTGCGAGGTCACGCTCGATGAAAGTTTTGCAAGTTAAACGAATCGTTTTCAACGAATGAGAATGAAAATGTTTTTATCGCGTGTCTCACTGTTATTTCCCATATGTGACTTCCCCGTAATATCAAAATTTTCCCGGAAAATTTCTATATCAGTAACGCACGGTTCTATCGTATCGATAACGAATATCATAGAGCATTCTTATCTGTATATTCCTCTAGAAGCAAAGGACGGCTTAAGAACCGATTACGTAGGTCGCTCCTGGAAGACTTCGAGCGATGCCGAGGGAACTTGCAAATGTTTTTGAAAAACACAAGTCCAAGAGGGTTAAATCTAGATAACAGGCAAGGAACATACTGCGCGCACGTCTTACTCGCGAATGGTGGCAACATGTCATTTACGTACTGTTTAACGTGTCTTTAGTAACAGCCTGTAAATGCAATGCCGATACTTTAACAAACCTGAATATCGCCACAGTCGATCAGACAGTCGAACCGTATATCGCAAGGCGAATGTCGTTCCGTAAAAACGACACTGGCGCCACTAAAATCCAAGTGAGAGAAACTAGCAGCTAAATTAGCATATGGTAAGTAATATAAATTTTCAAGAAAATCGATATATCGTTTGTCATCAATATTTCATATGGATTCGATATCGGTGTCTGTTAATTTATCGTCAAAAAATTATCGTCCCACCCTGTATACTGTTTCCTTGTCTCCTCCTGATATCAATCAGCTTTCGATCCCCTCGATGAAAGAATGCCCGAACCGTAATAACACTGTTAGCCGGGTGAGTGCGTGGTAACTTTTTATATTGCATTGAAAATACAACGGTTGTAAAAGGAACTCGAAATGTTCGTATAGCTTGAGACGCTTAATGGTGGCGCGAGTCGTGTGGCTTCTACATACATAAGACAGTAAACTGACGTGTGCATCTGGAGTAAATATTGTTCCATCAGATTAAGCTACTATCGATATATGTGTAGTCTACTTACCCGGATGAATTTCATGAGTGCTCATCGAATTAGTAGCAGACACACTGCGTAGCGTGGAAAATTTGACCTCGCATATAGGACAGCACGATATCAATTGTTCGTAGACTATGGGATTTGACGTTGAGACGTCGCTGGAATTCGATTGTTCGTTCAGTACAATTCGGTTTAACCTGGTAACTTAACTCATGCCTTCATACGTCACTGATTATGGCCGAGGGCAGTCGATGTATTGTAATGCATTTATTACCAAACGTAGTATTTTCACGAGTTAATCGATAGGCAATTTCGTATAGAGTGTTTGACGTTCCGATAAATTACGCGTTTAAAATTGTACGGTGAATTTAAAAATAAAGATTCAGGAAGTCTAGAGTATATTTTTTGTTAAAAAAAATATTACACGAAGCAGATTGAATTGGCACGACGATATTTACCGTTAAGTTTCGCGCTTGGCTTTACCAATTTCACGAGTTTGTCACTTCCATTAACAATATTCAGGGGAAAATGGACGTTTATAGAAATACGAAGGAAGAGATTGTGTTTCGAGTGCACCAAAATTGTGGATATTTTTTTGCATCACCGGAATAAATGATCAATATTTGAATGAGGTAGGGGGCGCGGTTTCCGATAATAGTACATGGCTTTTCCCGGGAATACAAAAAAAAGTGCTTATCTATATCCAGCACAGCCCTCCCAGTCAATTCAAATAGATCAAACGTGATTCTTGGAACCGTCGTAGTTGTCCTAGAGAACTTCAATAGAATATTCCTTATCTATTCGCGATTCGTCCTTGCTGCAATGCACGTAAAATAATTTCAATAATTATAATTAATTTCGATATTTTTTTGCATTTCCAAAAATCCTACCATACCACTGTTTAAAAATAATATCGGGACCGTTATCACGATCTAGAAAATATCCAATGACAGCACTTTCCAAATGTCTATCATTTTACTCGGCAGTGATCAGACCTCATCTAACGCATTATCATCGATTGAAAGATATATTGATTTCTTCCTAACCTCACTCCATACATTAACCCCTCGTTCTTAGGGTCAGAAGCTGCATAAATCGTTTCTCGGAAATCACGTGCATCCCTCGTGATCATTGCTCGTCGTTCAGTACCAAAAATGTAACGTCAAACCAGCCGAAGCTGAATATCGGCGTGACAATGTCGACACGATCTGCACTCAGGTCAACGAGTTCTCATTAGTCTTTAATCGTGGAATCAATATCATCATTTTATCAATAATTTTTAACGCCGCGGGATACTATTAGCTCTATGGTATTCGATAGTGCGTCTTATCATTGTTGTTTTCCTTTTTTTTCCCTTCCCTCTCTCGTTCCTTGTATCTCAGGATCGCAGGCTCCCTCTGCTCCACGCTATTACGAGCTTGGCTACGTCCGAAAAGCGATGACGAATTAAAAGAATTGTACGTGCCCGGAGTCACGCATTTCTCAAAGATTTAATAGTCTCGATGAGAAAAAAGAAACTCGTCCTAATTATCCGCAGTCGAGATTGAACGAATCAGGAAAAATTTTTATCAGCGATACGTTACTACGTTTTTAACGTCGTCGAAATATCGCGTTCTCCTCCTCCCAATAAATAACGATACGGCAATCAAATTTAGTCGGAGGAGACAACAAAAATTTTGCCTGTTATTTTAAACCCACCACGTTTCTATCTTGACCCAGATAATAATAGAACCTGTAAATATGCGCAACCGTCTCCGTGCCCGAAGGCACGTAGCGGTAGTCCCCTGTGTATCCTACACGTGACTACGCGTAGACGCGATACGCGTAGGAAATATCTTAAGGGATGTTTCAGGATTATATCGTCCATATAGGAACCAATCAGAGTCCATATTTTTGAATTTCCATGTAAATCCGATGCGACGTCCTGTGGGTAGTAGGCATCGAATAATTTGAGCATTTCGTCAGATGAGTCGTAATGTTTTTGTATTATTCGTCATCCCCTCTTCCTCGCCCCTTCTCCCTCCCCTCGCTTCTCCTCAAGTCCCAACGTCATTTCATGACTCTTATACACTTCGTAAATGATATTCAATGATCACGACCTCAATTTCTATCAGGCGCCTATGTACTTTGAGCTTTTTGTTTTTTTCCTCTTTAATCGATGTCAACGTCTCTGATTGATTATTTGAAGCTTGATTAGATGCAAATAAACATTTTCAGTGTGAAATCCGTATATGCGCGTTTATGTGTCTAAGCACGGTAGGACGGTAAGCCATTAAACCCTATTCCACCGAAAATAGGGATCTAAAATTTTTATCTATCGGAGACGATTACAGATTCGCTACTATCGGGAAGAGGAATAGGATTTTATTTGATAGGGCGTTTAGTATGATACCCGCTAATAAATTTTATCCGACGCTATGATATAATTTTTGGAAGAGAAAAAAAACCAAGACCGCTCGGGTAATTAGCACGCGTTTACACCCTGGTAGAAATTTGTTATATTGGTAAGAGCAACAAATATTTTCACAGCTCTCGACAGTGCCGCGATACTGTTGAATCCAGGATCCAATCTTGATTGAATCCAGGCCAAATGGAAAAAAAGAAAAAAAAGTCAATATAATAAATAAATTCTACAAGAGCAATTAATGTAACAAATAAATCTTACGCCAGACGCTCTTTAATGACGTCATTGATAAATTGGTCGCGTGCCAGCCACATGCACCGATCAAGCGCTTCGCTGAGATCTGAACTTTTGTCCGATCTAGCTGCGCCACTTTTTCAACCAGTAGAATCTGCATTTCCCCCATGATCTCTCGACTGTCGCCAATACGAGTGATAGCCTATTCGAGGGCTGACCTATTCGTAAGCATACAAGATTCGAAGCATTAATCGTTATCGGTAATTATACTGTTCGCGTGGCAAATCGTCACGCGCACTCTCATCTCCCCTTTATGCTTCAACGAAATAATATACGAAAAATCGTCGAGTTCCGATATATTTATTAAAAATTTTTTTAAATATTATGTAACATATAATATATAATAAATATATATTTTTTTTCCATAACGATCTTTCCTTTCCTTCTCGAACGAATGCCACTAAAAAAAGTAGGAGTAAAATATTCATTCGACGATTAGCACTAAAGAAAGAACATACTAGCGTTACTACTTGAAAACTTCAACACGTGCACTTATACGTGTAGGTACCATTATCTGACCATCTTAGTCAGGTGTATCAGCCAAAATGTAAAGCACGAGGATCGTTTGGATTGCTCGAATAAGAGATTAATAATTCATATTTAGGTATGATAAAATATCCCTTTATTAAATAATGCAATATATGAGACACTTCGAAAAAGAACTCGCGTGACTCCATTTGTCACTGTATTCGTTAAGACGATATATATATATATATATATATATATATATATATAAGTAATCGTGTCGCCAGCTGTGGGAAGATCATTAAGCACGTAGGATATTTGTTATGACTGTACCTGTCGATCATCGAACATACACAATGATCGGTAATTGATTGGCTGAAAATGAATGATTATCGACTGCGAAATAGATATTGCCGTTATTTTTTATTCGGTACAGTTAATAATTTATCAAACTGCTTGATACTGTCTTTCTTTATGCAGTTTCTTGTCTGTATTTTTAGCGCGGATAAATGTATAGTGTTTTGTTTCATTATGCGTCACGTCACGTTTTACGTTTCCTTTGTGTGTCGGTCATTAGTATCGGCCGTTGCGTAGTAGGTCCATTGGGTGTCGAGCTTTATCCGTCTGGAGCTCACCGATCCTGAACAAAGGAATAAGGATCCACGCCATATAGCAACTGGCGCACGTGAACTCCGGCACGTATGCATGTTCGGTTATTTAATGAAAAATGATCAGTAATAAAAAAAAGCAATTTTCCTTCTACGCACATATCCTACAGTACTGCCATCTGGATTTTTTTCCCTTGAAATTATTTACGACACACCCGAACTATATTTTTCCTCAAGAAATTCTCTAAGCTTCGATTATGAAACAAGAGTCTGACGTCAGAACAACACGCATGGCATTTTGCCTTCAGTTTTTAAGAAAATTTATTTAAAAAATCTTACGTAAGAAATAGATACTCTTTTATATACAGATAATCAGCCAGTCGCGTGATATCTTAATAAAAATTATTTCATGTATCGATCTTGTAAATTATATTGAAGTGTCGGTCGTAGACTCAAATTTAATCAAGATTTTGATATCATTGGATGTAAAAAAAAATGATAGGCTCGTCGTAAATAACAAGATATTAGACACCTCGGACTAGCGTCGTTTAACTTAACCTGCTGATTTTATAGCTCCGAGTGACAACTGTAGTAGGTTATCGCGTACGAATCTCGATAAGAGGATAAATCGAGCTAGATTTATCACCGTGGCAAGATTCTTTGACGTGTCTGGTCGTTTGTTAAAAGTGGGTGAAGGCTAGGCGGCCCTCTTCTCGACGGTTAATGACGCCCGTTGCAATCCATCTTGTGTGATCATTACCTGTCGTACGTTTGAACAAGGCTAACCCGGCGACACGGCTAATTTTCATTATAAAATTTTCACCTCTTTATTTCGTCCTAAAAATCGCTTTGTCGGAGAAAAAAATTCTTTATATATCTCGCGATTACCCCTTCGCATATATTCCATACTTTCTGAACACCCTCTATATACGTTTCAAAATTTATTGACTATTGTTGATCCGAAGGTTTTTATCAATTTTCACGATTGTTTATCATTTTGCGAAGGGCACTGCAGAGGGGTCCCGCAAAAAGATATCGTAGAAAACTAAAATTATTCGTGCTTGACCTACTTTTTTGCAATCGACGATAAATGCGAACGCGCCTGAATGTCATTCTTGGCTTTTATTCTTGATAGGGGAGGGATACATTGGTATAATAATAATATTACCAATCGTCCCTTATTTCTCCGTTTTGTTGATAAATGTTTCCCTCGTCGAGCTCGTGAAAAATTTTACGTCGGTAGCTGCCGTCCTTTACGTCACAATTATGGAAGTGGATTTTCGCGAGCGTCATAACAAACTCATAAAGCGTATCAAGATAGTCAAAGTGTCGTCGCGTTACGGCAACCTCGTTTCCTCATAGAAATTTGCTATGCGCCTGGATACAGGTCCCTGTCGCGTTTATCGTTTCCTGACCGACCATAACAGCCTTCAAGGCTCACTCGGACGTTTTGCTTGTACCATTGTGTCACAGTGGCAGAATAATCATTGGTAACAATTGTATGGCAATTTTTATTGCAAGTCTTTGAAATCTCGGCAAGATCTTTCCTGGATGTTATTTTGAATAATTTTTCATTCTTTTTTCTACTACGATTCATATTTGTCTTACCAGATGCATAACTCACGCTTAATACGCAGTTTGACTACTTGCATAGTCTCGATACGTTATGCGAGACAGGCGTTATAGCTTTCATTCTTACTGGCAAAGCCATCGGGGTCAAATCACTTCGCGGAGTTTGGCGAACTCTTGAAAATAAGTCGGTAACTGAAAGCAAGGTCAGGTTCTGTCTAAAGAAACGACGTTCGCAAGCTATACATTAATCTATAAGCTGGCACGATGCCAGCAGACACCCGGCGCCTCGGCTTACCCGAAGCCGCGCTGTTTCACGTATACGATGGATATTTGACACAGACTGTAAAGCTGCCATCAACGGCACCATGTGAAGTAATGGGGGAAAGGCAGATTTATGCTTTGTAAAAAAAATCTCGCAAGATCACCCAAAATCATCAAGTAAAAAGTTTACGTGGTTGTTCGTCAGTATCCGAGCATGGCAAAAGTTTTATATATTTTTGCATCGACTGACCTGTATTTTTTAAAATCTTCATTGCTCCAAATATATCGACGGTTGCTTATCAAAATATTTTGTAAATTCGAGCTACCTTTTTTTTTTCTTTAACAATTAATTTCAATGTCCCTCCAGCTACCCTTTATTCGTTATTGCAATTTGAGGTGTTAACCCCCCCCCCCCCCAGCATTGCCTGTGTATACACAGGCTCAAATACTATCCAAGTACTATGAAATAAAATCGCAAGGTGGTATTTATAATATTTCAGCGTCACTACGTCACATCCTGTCTCATCCTGTCTCATCGAGTTACTCGTTTACGTTTATCCAACGATTGCATAATATTGTCCACCGTGTATATTTTCCAACACAATATTCAATTCCTCGTCTATAATTACGTATAGTAGGGACATTCTTGCCGTATATTCACGCACGAGCATATACGTGCACGATGGGTTATTCGTGTAGGTCTGTTTACTAGTAAACTCACGTGGCACTGCATGCTTCTTGGATCTTTCGCGATGCGACTACTCTGGTATGATAAAATCCATATCGCAGGTCCTCGTGTCGGTATCAGGATGCCTGGTCATTACATAAAGTGTGTCGTTCTAAATGTAACTGAAAATTTGTCGCTACAAAAAAACGCTCTGTTAGACGTTCAATCGATATTCAGCCTTTGCCTGGCATTCGTACCTACCTTCAGGTCGTCTTGGCGTGTACCGTACGTGTAAATTAAAATTACGTTTTTTTCATTTCCTCTTCTCCTACTGCAGTCGTACAGTCAATACGAGGCGCGTGTCTAAGGGTGTATCTTGCAACGGTAAATACAAGCACGGTAAAGTTACATGACTCGAAGAATTTTCTCTGAACAAGTGAATCACATCGTTGTTTGTGGAAACATTTTTTTTAAACTACGATAGTGCTTTCGCCTCTTACAATCACGTTTTGGATCTTATCCAAGAACGTTTCGCCGACTTCGCGAGACGTGTTTTCCGAACGCAGCGAAATTCAAGTATTAGTCTAATGTCTTTCCGCTCGTTCCCAGAATACCGCGCGAGCGTGCACTCGGAGCGTCGATCGTGGCTAACTTCACGGGGCTGAATATCGAAGCAGACGAGAGGCGGGAAACGCGCGATTGCATAAAGTGACGTATCACAACAGTGCATTAACTCGTGAAGGATAATGAGTTATCCGAGAATGGCCGTAGCCATATTGCGTAAATCACCTTCGGCATACGAGCGTACGTGTACTGCGTTCCGTTTCACATCTAAATAATTCGCTATTATCTAATCGATTACGAGAGATCGACCAATGCCAGTGCACAATACATGACTATGTCTGTTTATTCTATGTACAATTTATTGAAATGAAAAACGATATGCATAGTTTTACAAGGTTGAGGATAGACAGTGGAACTTTTTAAAAATCGGTCGCGTCATTGTTTATACTGTCTTACATGAAAAATATAGAAATACTGATTCTCTCCGGTATTCGTCCGGGTCGTAGATCGACATAACGGACTAGTATCCTGCTATCCCAGTAGACTGTTTGCGCAAAATCACAGATGACTTTTTTTTCCTTCGGGGCCATCCTCTGTGTACTTAAGTCGACGGGGACACGCGTCGTAGATATTAGCACTGTTTTCACGACTATTAGATCACTGGTGTGACTTTCTTCTTCGTGAATTTGAATATAATATTAGACACGTGTGTACGTAAGTATGGTGGGGTAGATAACTAGCGGACGAATTAGTGGACTATTCAGACTTTATTAAGACAAAAGGCTACCAGTAAGGAGTATCGAGCCGAAGTCGCCATAAATCAGTCTAAGGGGAAGGTGTCTAGTCTACTGCCTGCTGTCCACGATTCGAACGAGGTGTTTGAACTTAAAAAATTACTTTCTAACAGAAATTCGTGGATGAATGTAAAATTGAAGCATTAAACGGCTTAATGAGTTCGTACAATTCGCAGAAAATAACAAGACCCTCTTACTAATTTACTTATTTTCGTATCTGTAGTTCACGCGGATGACGATTAACGCATACCTTATTTTTTGAAAGCATAAAACTGTATGAAATTTTTGGAAAAATATGGGAGCTTACTCATAAACATACACGAGCGATCGACAATCGATTAATATTTTTTCGCTCGTAACAGATCGATGAGAACTAGATTGCAATTCCATAGGAAATCTTTCTACCGTGAAATTCGTCAAAAACCTCGTTTTAACGAATAATACCGTTGCTCCGTTTACTTAAAAATGTATAATTACACGATTACCATCTTCGACGCGTTATCGTACCTGCGTAACTTAACGACAAATATTATCATACATTGTTATATGAAAATTGCATTTCGGCACTCGGAAGTTTATATCAACACTTTGTTTACGGTACTTGCAGTCATGGCCGATGCGCATTAAAACAATGAGCTGTCGGCAAGCACGATAATCGAATGCACACGCCGATCCTCTTATCGGTTTTAGAGGCCTCACGTTCCGTTCGATTAACGTTATAGTAAATATATAGTCAATAACTTTGTTGCGTCCTAACGTTCAACATTGATTTGCAGTTTGAGGCGATTTTATCAGCACAGGAAGATTCTGCAAATGTCATTACTCGTCAAAGCACTATATCGTTCGACACGGTCGACAAAATACAGTATGCTCTCCTTAAGTGAACGTTTTTAAGGATATAGGGGAGAATAATTTCCGAAAAAAAAAACACTTATCGAGAGAGCCTCCCCTCACTCTGATAAATTTTTCTCATAATTTATTGTCCTTGTTTCCACACACGCAGTCTTTCCACGCATGTGCAACGACATGCTGAGTAGGTGACACTGAGGAAAATCCCTATGGCCTGGTGATACAAGATAAGCGAGCAATCGGAGAGGAAGCGAACACTTACCGAGCACACACATAACGGGAGTCCACTTTGAAAATTCATGATTTTTCGTAATTCTCCTATATCCCACTCCGACTGCACATACGTCACGATGACATATGTACGTATTGCAGAGTAATGTAACGTGCTCCAGTTACTACGATCGATGTGAGTCACGAGCGTCGAAATATCACGTGGTCTCGGCTCTCGTGTGTTTCCCTCCCGCTTTTCTCGACTTCTAAAAACGATGCGACTTTCCTTCGTGATACGTGTCCCCACATTACTGCCCGTAGCTTTTTTTACCTAAGACCAAGTTCCGCTAAGCCGACAGAATCGAATTAGCCGACTGGCGTGAATTAATTAAAGATTAATTATATACAGAGAAGATTAATCGAATGCAGGATCCGTCTGCTATGTTACTGGTTGATACTAGTCTGAGCTACAGAATAATTAATCCCGAGCATCATAACAATGGTAAAGAGACAAATATGAAAATCTGTCATGAAAACCGATTACGGAACGTACTTACGTAATATTAATATTAATACGTGCGAAACGCATGTCTATGAAATACTCGCTGATTGCAAACTGTCAGTATACCTATATACCTTGTCCACGGTAGAGACGTTTACCTTGCGACTATCCCTTTCGCAAGCAATCGTGATCGAAGACGAATTCCATAGCGGTACACGAAGGTTACGGTGCGTGGGATTTGCCAAGTTTTTGTTTTCATCGTTAACGAGCTGCGCCTCGACTTATTTCGCTTAGCAAGACAATTTGACATTCCGTAAAGTCGAGGGACGCGTCAAATTCGCGTAGGTCCTCCGTGACTCGTGCGAATGTTCTGTATAACAAGACATTTCCGGATACGTTGAATTAATTCGTAAGCTTCGTATGCTTCTCTGTCGCTAAAATTTTCTTTGAAAACTAACCCTACCTCCCTGACTACGTGCTCGCTTTTCGTGATGTAACTGTAGCACGTTTTAAAGGCCACCCGTTACGTAAGGACTTGCGAGAGATTCTAAGATTCGGCAAATAGAAGATAAATATTTCAACCTCCGGGATTCACGTAGCGGATATGGGTTTTTCGTTTTAACCGAAGTACTCTTCTATGTACGTTTCTTTCGTACGGAGTAATCTTTGTTACAGTTACGCGAAGTTTGTACACTATCCCGGAATACGCATGTGTATAATTCTATGTATATCTTTATTGGACGTAACAACGTAACCTACAAAAACAGGTGGTTTACCGATTTCACCTTATATGGTGTTATACCGGTGATACGTAACCTACAATCTGCACGTAGCTCTGCTGTTAAATGAAATGGATGCTTTGAATTTTTTTTTCTTATTTTTTTGTTCTCTGTTTTATACGGGAATATACGATTTTTGTTTCCCTGCCGTAAACAATAGATCCTCTTAACGATTCTATTTTCTACGAAGCGAGGAAAACCAATCTAAATTCCTATACTGTTTATCCTTCAAGATCCCGGCATGCACCTCGGCATTTCGAAAGACGCGCTCTCGTAAACGGAAACGAAGTGGCTGATGGGTAACGTACGCGAAGGAATAGAACGTGTGTTTACGTACGCTGCTTGCACTGCTCAAGGTTGAATTCGCAGATTATTTTGAAGTAGCGCCACCGAGTAGTTTCCTCTTATATAAGCAGATGCAACACGCCCTTCGAAATAATTTAATGAAGTTTTACCCAAGGGAATGAAACCTTACCTGACCTAACCTAACCGTACCATAATATCTGCCCAAAGACAGTAAAAATATACAGTTGTTTGGCGATGCGGAAAATATTTTATTTGCATATAGATAGATAGATATCTGGATTTATATATATGTATATCCAGCCACGAGATATCATGTTAAAATTCTCTAGTGACTCTTCGAAGTCGTTTCTTCGCAGTTAATGAACTAGGCATAAATCTAATATAAACGATTGCAATTATTTGACGTATTGATAAACTATCGTGTTCCTACTTTCGTCTCATTTCTATATTTAACATTTCCTATTAGTGAAGTTCGACGAACTCAACTCTTCCTGAATGATGGATGTGCTCTGGTAATGAAATTAATAATGATTTCGAACGTAAATAAACATCGTGACGTAAACTTACCGGCACATCGGTTATTACTCTCTGATGCCTTTAAGGTACGTTCACCGCTGGGACAAATGGCTGGAATTACCTTTATGGCTGGTCCATTTGTTATGTTGCTTGCATTGCTACTTCCACTACCATGTTAGGTGGATAGGTCAGGTACGTAAGAGAGAGAGAAAACATTAAAGGTATACATCCTTAATGAATTATGAACAAGCTTTTACATTTTTTTTTAATTCAAAATCTTTTTACGAATTTAAAAACCTGCGGTAAGGCGGCTCTCCATTATGGACATTTCTTATGAAAGTATAACTACTAGAAAATAGCATGCGATTTGTTTCTATACTTTCGTATCAATATAGAATGAATTTAAATATTTTACCCTTTTACCATCGTCAAATCGGTAATTGGGTTATCATTGATTCTGCAACCAATCTGATCTGACTAATATTTAAGGAAGGAGTAATTACCGGTGATATTTAAATATTTACATTATATGTATATATATATTCGACTTAAGAGAATTTTTAACCGAATCCTTACGGAAGTCAAATTTATGATAGGTTTATAACGTTGGCATTGTGTAGTTCGAAATTTATTCCAGAATTCGTAATTAATAGAGATACGTGTACGCGCAGTTGACTCGTCTTAGCGGTAGATTCAATTACGTCACAGTGCATGTTTGTTTACACCACAACGAATTCCTTTCCTTTCCAATGTCTCTGTAGCAAATTCGATCCTTCCCATTGTTTGTGCAAAAGTTCTCAATAATCGTGATCTGAATACAACAGCATAGCGATACATGAGCATGTGTACAAGCCTTTAGTCACTTTTGGATCAGTCGGAAAAGAATGTCCACGCGCTGTCTGGCGCACCTGTGCACGTGCTTTATTGTAAAAGACATCAATATAATCCACAGGATCTCCGCTCGAGGACGAATCAAGAGTATGAACACTAACGTATCTGATTATCGAACTGTTAATACATTTTTTTTTAATTTCCAAAATCCTTTAATACATTCCTCTCGATATCTCAAACGATTTCTCATCGGTCAATTTTCATGATAAATTTTCTTTCCATAAGGTATCCGATCGTTCAACTACTAACTGTACCTATTGTTGACGCGGCGGCAAAACCGTAATGAATTTTTTAACGACAATTATCTGGAAGAGACACCAGTCATGCTTGTCAGAACGTCGCTGAGCGACAAAGAGGAGCACTCCAGCCAATTTTTTTTTCTCAAGTAGGTAAACACGTCATTATTTTTCCTTGAAGTAACGAGCGTGTATGTTTCAGCGTCCCGACGCCACGACTATTATATTCGAGACTCAGTGCTCGTTTTTCGCCTATCATATTTTAAAAAATTTCTTTGTACTGTCATCTAAGGATTCGCCGAACTCTCGGCTGATGTAAGTGATACATAAATAGCTATGCGATTATACGAATAGGAATCTTCGGTGACTGTTTAGGCAAACGAATCGGGTTCTGCCACCCACGTGTATTATCTTTTAAAACAGATCCATATTAGGTCAGCTCTAATTGCTTTTTACACGTCTCCCGATGAAGTTGCGAATATTCGTAATCATATTAGCAAAGCGAAACCTGTATAATCATAACCTGGTATATTCTCGGAGATAATAATGTACAGATACGAAAATGGCATCCAGCTGTGAGAATTATACGAGACCGTCACTGCATCAATTAATGATCCCTCGAAATTCTTAATTATAATAATTAACGTGTACCAAGATAAACAAATTTGTTACCCTCGAGACAGGATTCACTCGACATTCGTAAAACGTCCTTATACCATCATCGATTGCGAAATCTTCGAAATCCACGATGGCGAATACAAAATATAATATATTTGATTGCAAAATTTGGCTCGAAGCTCAATTCGCGTATCTTCATATGATTAATATTCCCCGAGATGGCAGCGGGGATGGCTTTGCGGAATACGATTGCGTAATATATAGTCTATAGTTATACACATACGTATGAC
This sequence comes from Trachelus iudaicus, assembly GCA_030142595.1. Classification (NCBI taxonomy): domain Eukaryota; kingdom Metazoa; phylum Arthropoda; class Insecta; order Hymenoptera; family Cephidae; genus Trachelus; species Trachelus iudaicus. Next base: position 402,475 of record JARQTH010000625.1, read on the forward strand.
GTCGCGACGGGTAGTAATCATATCCAAATTATGAAAGATTACGGTTAACGGTTATTGCTAATTATATATTATTACTCGGTACGAAACTTATTCATTCGCATTGCTCGAAGATTCTTTTGAGAAAATTAACGAAAGTTGCTCAATTTCACTTGACATTGAGTCTAACGGTATCAGGCGATGTCCTTGCGATACCTTTTCGCTGATTGTACATAACAAATAATAATACCAATTCGCAAAGCATATGTCAGCTTTTCGAACATCTGCAGCTTATTAGCTAACATATCAGTACCTACTTTCCAATCCGCCTATTAATTATCAGTGGTAAACCAGTTGCGAGTCATTCGTCCATATCCGTTGATTGTGTATAATATTTAATTCATGTATAATATATTAAATAACCATTGGCGGATACATTGATACTGACCGCCATAAATACTTAGGCTGCTAAGTTTGAACAAATAGAAGTACCAATTGAATGCTCATAAAAGACACTTACGTTGACTAGCACGGTGCGTCGTTGGAATCATTTAAAAGATTTTTATGAAAGGATCACGCCTAGCCAATCATCGATTCACGTGCATCGTACGTGCTTAACCCTTTCATGTAAGTTAGGAAGCCATTGCGACACAATAACCATACATTTTTGTTGTGTTCCGGGTTTTTTATTTTTTTTTCAGAAATATGCCAATAACAACTCTGCTTAGCTTTTTAACATATTTGATCAATCTTGTATAGTATTGAGTTTGGTATTTCGTTGAAAATTTTATTACGAAAAATTTTTTTCTTTGTCTCACCAAGCGTCTGGCCACTTACGCCGATGCGATTTACTCCTACGTGCATTTGACTACGATATAAATCATGGTTCGTTTGGAGCAAGGTATAGTCAGTGCAAAATTCCTTTTTTTGATTTTCAAGCTGTTTTTTGGTCAATTTTAGAAAGATCAGGCATAATGATCTTTGGGTATGCACTTGATACACGGTAACTGTATGTTTTATTGAATTGTTTCGTAACTAGGTGCATGCGGGGCAATTCTTTTGTTGGTGATAACTTTTATGAGCCATTTGTGTATGGTAAGGACGAGGAATGCACTTATGGCGAGCCCACATATATGCCATGGTGCAACAGAAATTATGTCAGGTTACTTAACTTTGAGATACTGTTAGGTTTTTTTACTTGGAAAAATGCAAATTGCATTTTGTGATAGAAAGTAAAAATTTCATTATAATCGAGGCTCTGTGGAGATCCTAGTTAGACCTGATGCTAAACCAGTTGGGAAACTAAAACAGACCCTGGAGTTACGAAAGAAAATTTTCACTTAAGTAGGCTTCGCACAGCATCTGATTTCTGTTTAAAATCTATTCTTGACAATGGGGAAAAGGAACTCCGAGTAATACGTATTCTGAAAATTCAGTGACCCTAAGATACAAAAATAGCATTTTAAGCCGCTCGAACTAGCATTCAGACAAGTTGATATTTCGCGAAAAGCACAGTCAGTGTATACCGGAGAACTTAAATCAGTGGACTTTTCATGCTTTTAAAAAAAGAATAATAGCTACTTCCGGACTAGCTGGTACATGAACGTAAATATAATTTATCTGACCGAAACAAGAAACTTTTTCAAGCATACGTTATCTGCAAGCATTTCTTGAATACGTTCGAGCTTAGCGAAAAGTAAAAATTATGGAAATAAAAATATCAAAGGAATATTACCTAAGCAAAACAAATTTTTGAACTCTTGAGAAAATTGATGCAGCTCAAAGAAAATTTCGTGGGATTTAGATGCCTTTTTTTCTTAATCCAGACAAAAATGAGGCCAATCAGTCCTCTGAGAATTCATCGTCCATTGTCTCACAGGGTGAATATAAAGCAGATCTTTCGTCTGAAAATGAAAAGACATATCGCGAACTCCTAATGTTTCCCTTCTCGTTAACGCTGTCTTCTTCCCCCACTTTTGAGTCTTATGCTCGGTCACACCTATACATCGGAGACTAGTATGTGCGGCCAGATATAAGCTGAGCGCCGGATGCCAACCGGCAGACCACGTTGAGCAGTCGAACGAGAGACAAGCTTGTACGAGGCGAAGGTGAAAAGTGAATACACGAGTATCGAGAATAAAATTCGTAAATCATCTTCGCTCCACGTTCGTCAATTTTCATAAAGAGAATAAGTAAAACGTGATTTGCTAGAATTGTTACCAGACAAAACATAAACATTACGCGAAGGATTGGACAGTATTACTACGATTTGTATTCGAGAGATTCAAACGTGCTAAGGACAGTAATCGACCATTATACGCGTTCCATATTATACGTTGGAACGGTGAGACAAATAAGTGCGAACTATATATTTCTCAAACATCGTAAACCTCAAACCCGGTGAACATACAGTTGAACTTGTGCTTAGTGATTTCCTTCGGTGATATTGTGCTACTAAGGACAATTGTTTCGATACCTTGTCAACTTTAACAAGGGGTAAAATGGTCCGTCAAGCCAACAGAGAGGTTGAAACTGGGAATATGGAGGAATCTACAAAATACCTTAATTACTTGAGGACTCTTGCCGATCTTACGGCTATGGCAAGCATCATGGCTGTTCAGGTATAATTAGTAATTAATGATTCAAACATTTTTATGACTATTACCATGACCGGTGAAAGTGGAAGAAACAGGTAGAACTTTGTAATAAGTTTTTTGATGATTAAAAATATCTCAAAATAATATCAAGTACACTTATCCCGTGATAACAATTTGACATATCTGGATATTTTGAATGACGCGCAGCTATTTTTAGATAACGGAATGGTACGTTTCATCGATTAGAATCATTTCCAAAATGTATATTACCTGCTATTAGAAAGCGTTCGTTTCTCTTAGATTCACGTATCACATACTCGTTGCTCGATATCATGTAAACATTGGAAGAGTTCAGTGATGATTGTAAATGCTTGTAAAAAATTGCATTACAAAAAAGATTTACGTACAAGGACCGAGCGTGCCTTAATAATCGAATTATCAATTGAACTTTGAATTACTATAACTTCATTAAAAAATTATCAAATTTACGATAACTCACACTAATAATCATATTACGTTACATTCGCTGATATCAGATACATATATATATATATCCATTCTCAAATTATGTATAAGCATCAATATACATATATATTCTGTTTCATACGTAAGCAACTTCATAATTAAAGCAAAACTGTTAAGTAACCATCCCCCCTCCCCACCTCAATCACCCTCTTGTTTTAATCAAGATACACCGCGGTCGAGCATAATAATTACGTTCATTTTGATTAATTTCTCCCACTCTCATTTTCCCGCCTCAAAGATATTCTCAAGTACGTATACTACGCAAGAGGAGTCTTTCGAATTACGGGAAATCATTTGAGAATATTATTATCAATGACGTGTTAATGATCCATTGATCATAAAGCTGTTGGCAGATATCAGGATGTTAGCCTTGATCAGGACTTCCTGTTGACTTTCCTTGTTGAAACATAAGCGAGATGAAGTACAGTCCCGAAAGAAATTCTTAATCAATATATCGTATACCAGACTGGTAGATAATCATAACGATCAACGTTCGTCGATCTATTGATAAGAAATTAAATCTTCACGTAACGCGCAGTCTTCCGAAAGTTCGTCAGCCGACAAAAGGTCAATAGCCGGAGGAACAGTAAATATATATGTATGTATATATACACATCCGATAACTTAGTACTATCAGTGCACAATACAAGGATGTAACGTTAAGAATAATTTATAAATTAATCAACAATCTGATTAGATATATCACAAGTACATGAGCTACATTTACCTTATCAGTAGTTACACGTGTTTCTACGTCACCGGGTATAACTGACTATTGCAAGCTTACGTAAACCTCTCAAACAATTTTCAAGAATCATACCGTATTGACCAAATAAAAAGCATAATGAAGAATCTTTGTTTCAACAGTTTGTTGTATGCACTGCTATGCAAATTTAAGGTGCATTATAAAAGTGCATATCAAGATTCTAATTTACTCCTTAGAGAAATACGATAACGTTACTTGTTATTCACAATACGTAACGCATGCAATGTTTATGTATATGTAGGTATATAAAAAGTCGCAACTAACTACGACGCCACCTCTTTGTTTTTCCCTAATGAATTTTGGTATAAAAAGCGCTATATTTTCTAGCTGAAACAAAGGCGCAAAAAAGTCCTCCCGCTAGTGTCGCGTATTTCAAGTAGCGATAACGGGTTTACCGTACGAAAGAATTTCTTGGCTATTTGTGAAAATTGTACACCGCGTCTAATGTCGTTCGCAAATACCGTAAAAGCGCAAAAGATAAGAAACGAGAATCTGTCGTAAGTCCGCCTGGATCTAAAATACGAGTCGTTCGTTAGCCGAGCGATAATTGTTTGTATAAAAGGTAAGGAAGCTGTGGTGCGATCGCGGCATAATGCATTTTAGCGAATCGCGTTTAACATCCAACGTATAACGTTGAACTCGTCAGCTGCTTTCCCATTTCCTATATCCTGCGGATGCTTAATGACGCGGTTAACAAATGGAAACCCACTTGGTATTATTCCAAGTGTTAAATGATCGTAGTTGTGGAAATTAACTCCTGCCCTCGGGCTAAAGTTGTTAAAATTATTTCGAGAAAATCTTCCTTCCCCGCTCAAGTCCCGACCCACCCCTCACCGGTCATCACCGACAAAATTACAAATAACAAATATCTATGGAAAAATTATCGTGACCCATCGCACGTGAACTTCGTCATCAATTATACATTTGCCAAACGGAAGAATTTCCACTGGTAACCCACGTCATTGGATTTTTAGGGGTCGAGGGGCATGAAAATTCTCTACGTCAGTACTGATCGTGGGATAACTACGTAATCTATAATGTCAATGGGTAATGGTAATAATGGTAGGCGGTGCCGCTGGGAAATTGGGACTTTTCTATGTGCCCGATGGTTAATTATGGGAGGACTGAACCAGAAAACCTGAAATTAAAGTGGTTGACATTATTTTTGGAGCGAAATCCTCAAAAGATTCTTTTCAGATGGGCCATGAAACGATCTTGAGAATTTCAGGTATTCAGGTTTGTCGGACCGAATTGTACTTTGGGATTTCCAGCTTGATTGCAACGAATTACTATTTTTCTTCCTCGAGTTCTAAATTAACCGCAAAACCTTTGTTTCTTTGATTGCAGTTCAAGAGAATGCTGAACAAGGAACTCTCCCACTTCTCGGAATCCTCCAAGTCTGGGAATCAGATATCCGAATATATCTGCAGCACTTTCCTCGGTAAGATTTTTCACAGTGAATTTAATCGACTTTTATTGATTTTCGTTGAATTATTATTTATTTCTGTTACACGTATGACACTTATTGCGCATATGCTTATCGGATAAAAGTTTGATTTATCGATATAGTATTTACCTGTTAAGACTGTCAGTTGTGAATTTGTCATATTGATAATGTAATCAAATAACGTAACGAGATGTTTATGTCTAATTAAAAACTCGCATATCGATAAGGATACAAGTTTATTTCTCTTTTCAAGCATTCGTTATATGTGTCTGCTTTGGAATATATAGGATGTACATAAACATTAAATACGTTATTTACTTTCGTGCTTGACAGTTCTTCGAATTATTATAGAACGCGTATTCGTACAAATGTCATTTATAAGTCGAATAATATCTGATAATCATTTTTAATCTCAATTTATCGAATACACACGATCCTGGATTATCGAGACAATTTCACGTGTGTACGAAATTTATTTTGAGAGACGATAAAATCTTTAATGACTTTAAATCAATAGTGCCTTAGGAAAATGGAGATACGTAAAAAAAAAAGTTATTCTATATCAATAGCGATGAACATGCCCGAGACTTTTAATCTCAAAATGAAATTAATATTCGATTTTATTCACTGACATTGATCCGTGTTATCCGTGAAATTTATAGCTTCACATGTGTTTCTGATTTGTTGCGTTTATCGAAACGACACTGTCGTATAGTTTATACAGCGTTCAATAAAAAAAAAGTGTTATCTCACACTTACGATTTGCCAACAGTCCAACACACATGCCAAAGGTTGCATGAGTGAGCTTTGTTAAAAAAAATTCCATTACGCACAACAATCAAGCAAACATAAAAACTCGTAAGGCGCGTCCTTGATCCTGATTTGTTTAGTAATTTTTTTTTTTCAAAACTCGTTAATACCTGCGCGCAAAAGCTGTGCTAATTATAAATTCCAAAGTTGTAAATTTCTCTGGTTGACAGCCTTTTACGCTGACATCGCCTCTGCGATATGCCTGGTTTTTTTTGAGGTTAAGTGGAGCACAGATGGTCAGCCTGATAGTATCCATTATACGTCAGACCCGCCACAATATTTCTGTAGTGACCGTTATGGGGTGATTCAAGAAATTTAACAGAAGCTACTTGCTGCCGAGTTATACGCGAAAAATCTTTACGCTGGGTTCTTAACTGGGCTGAGAAACGCGATCGTGGATTACTTATGTTCTGTAGATAATATTTTAAAAGCGGAACAATTATTAGAAATACACGCGGTAGTTGCTTTTGTTAACATGAAAAATTATTTAAGACTCTCATACTCTTGCTGTCACGACAAATACGAATACTGCATCAGTTGACTGTCCCAAGCTGGGCGTTCATTTAGACTTTAGCGCGAGAACGTTCGCTTCTGTTTGAACATAGATTAGAGGTAGAATTACTTTGATTATGGCAGTCGTGTGTCTCGTCACGTATGTACATCACGAGAGCAAAAGCCATCTGACACATGTGGAATTCTCGTAAAACATTTTCGTAATTATCTCGTGTCGACAATTACTATGGTAATTGACACCAAGAGTCATATCAGGTCAACTTATGGTTTTTTCTTCTCTCTCTAACTAACAGATAAGCAACAGGAGTTGGACCTGCCATCTTTACGTATCGAGGATGCTGTGGCCGTAGCCGGAAATGTCGATACCAGAGCTGCCAAGAAAAAGGATCGCGTTCAGAGGGGACCCGCTGCCATGTCACACATCAGCGGTGTGAAGAGACCTTTAACTCATACGAATAGCTTTACCGGAGAACGCGTACCTCTTTACGGTGTGGAGACACCCCACGAAGAGCAGCTTGGAAAGGTTGGTGTTTTTACAGAATTATTTACACGTACGAGAGCGAAGTTGGCTAATTTAATCAAAGGAGATGGAAATGATAAGGGTGTTTAGAACATAAATTTTTTTTCAAAATCAAAATCAATCTCTACGAATTCATCGTGCTTCAATAGTAGATCCTAGTTGTCTTGGTTTATCATTCGATCTCGATGCCAATTTACGTTCTTACAATTAATACGACCCACATATTAAACGCGACGACCTGTAATTTGATATTCTAATAGGACAAACAAACCTATTAACTGTGGCGTCGGATGATGGCTAGTTCTATAAAAATGGCATAGCTACTATTACGATTGGCGCACGCCCACGTGACGTTTACTGCGCAGGATACGTCAACTGAAAAATAAACTAGAAAGGATAAATCGGTAGACGGGATTTCTCTACGTAACGGTCGAGCTGCGAGACGACCGAGCCACACGCGAATTTACTTTACATGTATTTTATCGTTACACGAATTTGCTCGCCAGTGAACGATAACCCAAATGTTGTAGAGAGGCGGGTTCTTGATAAGAGTATAGAAGGAAAAAAAAGTTTCTATATTTTTCGGTCAAATTGTACAAAACCACGATACCGATGCATGATAATTTCAAATATAATATCGTTAGGTCTCCTATTTGTGTAGATATTTGGATTCACACGATCTATCATTGTCGCCCTGGACAGTCTTAATAAATCATTGAATCAAATCGTGTCCGATTATTTGATAATTTACGTCGACTCGAGCCGGAGACAATAAAGTCGATACCCGTTTACAAATGATAGTATATCGCGACGCAATAATAAAATGACAGGCGAGTCAGCCGCGGTATGATTCACACGAAGCGACAAGAGTGATCGTCGACTTTGACGACGTCGTGAAATAGGTATCGGCCTTTTATGGGACGTTGTGGTAGCCTTTGTAGAATGCCGTTCTTACGCCCACGTGGTGCGATTCGAGCGAACGTTCGCTCAAGAAATGACACGCGCGCTTTTTGCTCTCTGCGACAGCTGAACAGGCGCCACTTTATTTGGCGAGGGAACAGGCTTTACATCCGATTAGGGTAATGTCTCGATATCCAGTGGGAATAATGAAAACTACCTCTAATACGAACCTTAGTGAAATTCTGTAACGGCGACAGAACAATTTTTCAATACCTTTTGCAGTCGCTTGATTTCTCGGATAAGCAGATACCCGGTTATATAGGTATGCCGTTAGTCACGGAATTCCTGGAGGCACGGAATCTCACTCGATTCCTTTCACCGGTCACAGGAAGTTTACATCCACTTCTTACGCCTGTACATTGTCGTCTTGATGTTGGGAAAGAAGATCTTTCGCGTAGAAAGTTTAAATAACGTTAGCATAGGAAAATCGTGAAACTCGTGGACTCTTCTCGATTAATTCGTACAAGAAGAAGATTGATGTACGCGAATGAGTATGCGAATGCATTAGAATGCATTGACTTAGTTGAATACGTTCTGTGCCTACTTTCCATAATTTTTGCCACGTGGGACTGGTATTGCTGGTCTTGCTTGCTCTTGGAATTTCACTTCTCTTATGCGAAGAACCAGCCAAACGTGTTCCGTGGCAAATGAATAATGCTAATTATGTGACTTTTAATCTGTGTGTTACAGCTCGTCTCAGACATTGACAAGTGGGGAATTGACATCTTCAGGATAGGCGAACTCAGCAATAACCGACCCCTGACTTGCGTCGCTTACACGGCCTTCCAGAGTCGCGATCTGCTCAAATCTCTTGCGATTCCACCAAAGACCTTTGTCACCTTTATGATGACCCTCGAAGATCACTACGTAAAGGACAATCCCTTCCACAATAGTCTGCACGCGGCTGATGTCACACAGTCTACCCATACTCTGCTCAATACACCGGCTCTTGAGGTAGGCGAGGTTTTCTTGGCTCCAATTGCCATACGTGTAAATCTGTAAAATTTGAAATTTTTGACTTACTGGCTTGCCTCTTTTATTATTTCAGTCCGTGTTCACGCCGTTGGAAATAACGGCTGCGTTATTCGCCGCAACGATACACGACGTTGATCATCCAGGACTCACGAATCAGTTCCTCATTAACTCGAGTGAGTATCATGGACGATAAATTCCTTGGACTATATATATATATTTTTTTAAAGCAGGTTGTGTAACTGTGCTTTTACCTCTTTTATTCTCAGGCTCGGAACTGGCTTTGATGTACAATGACGAATCCGTGTTAGAGAACCATCATTTGGCCGTGGCGTTTAAGTTGCTGCAGAACGAGGGCTGTGACATCTTTGTAAACATGACGAAAAAGCAGCGTCAGACCTTGAGGAAGATGGTGATCGACATGGTGCTGTCAACGGATATGTCGAAACACATGTCCCTCCTAGCAGACTTGAAGACCATGGTGGAGACGAAGAAGGTCGCCGGTTCCGGAGTCCTCCTTCTAGATAACTACACTGACAGAATTCAAGTTCTGGAGAATCTCGTGCACTGCGCCGATCTGTCCAACCCCACGAAACCACTGCCACTCTATCGCAAATGGGTCAGTCTCCTGATGGAGGAGTTCTTCCTGCAGGGTGATCGTGAAAGAGAGCAAAATATGGACATCAGTCCAATGTGTGATCGTCACAGTGCCACCATAGAAAAGTCCCAGGTTGGTTTCATCGACTACATCGTGCATCCTCTCTGGGAGACCTGGGCGGACCTGGTGCATCCTGACGCCCAAGAAATCCTTGACACCCTGGAGGAAAATCGCGACTGGTACCAGTCGATGATCCCCCCATCGCCACCGTCGGATGATCAGCAGTCGAACGAGCAACAGCCTGATAGAATACATTTTCAAGTAACCCTGGAGGAGGGTGACGAGAGCGGCGAGGCTGGTGAGGGTGGTGGCGAAGGAAATGAAAGTGGCGAGGGTGGTGGTGAGACAGAAGAGATGGCTGGCGAAGCTGGGATGTGACGGAGGCTGGCTGGCATTTGCAAGAAGCTCCACGAGAAGGTGCAACAATCCTGGTGGCGCGTACGTCAGTGACGCTATCCTCTCTACGCTTTCCCCGGATCGCGAGGTCGCCGACGGCAACGGTACACGTCGTTCTCTCTACCCTCGCGACTACGGGGGCATGTACCGTGAACCGTTCGTCGACGCGAATAAGGTGCTTTTATGGATGCGCCGATTGTCCTCTGACAACTTCTGTCCGGTTGCGGTTGTTCGCCGGATATGGAGGGACGCAGAAGAAGGAGGCATGAGAGTAGCTGGAAGAACGAGATTATAAGAACATGGAAATCTCCAAACTGGAAAATCGAAGATAGCAACGGAAGATTGTAGACCGATGATAGAGTATTGGAAGAAATACTCGTTGTTGAGAATATCCAGCAAACTCTTTAATGTCAACCGATTGTTCAGTGTCGAGGAAGTGTCGCGATTTTACAATTGGCACGATTCGATTGACTCGAATCGGCAGGGACGTCGCGACGCTTTCGCGGCGTCAGTCGGGATGACTCTCATCGAAGATGAAGATTTAAGGAGGACGAATCTCATGGGGTGGACGAATAGCTTGGAGATACGAAAAGGCAGGATTGTACCAGTCTAATGAGTTCGGATACGAAGTTTGGGAAGCTTCAGAGAAATCGGGGATTAGGTGCTCACTCGTTTTTTTTGTTTTCTCGAGGGCTACCGGAAGTTAAGAGAAAATCGATGACTGTATCGTGTCCATTAAAACATGAGTGGGTAAAAGAATGCGAGACACAATTTTCAATGGGATTTTCTCTCGAGGACCTACACTACGTTCACGAGGAAGAGGAGTGCGTGAGTTATCGGCAGTTTTGGCAGTTGTCATTGGACGCGGAGAGTCATCACACATTGTTTTTTACGTCTTGTTCATTCGTCGGTTCTCACTCGTCAGTCTTTTTCATTATTCTCTCTTTCTCTCTCCCTGTCTGTCTCTCGTCTCCCTTTTTTCCTCTGAATCTCGTTACTCACGGGATATTCTTCAGAACATATCAAACAGAATGGTACAATTATCGGTATATATCAGACGGCGGGCGATTCGTAAAACTCGATGAATCAAAGAGCCCTGATATTTCCGAGTGCTTTTCGGATCCTTTCAAACCTTTTTGTATTATAGTTATACACGTTTTTTTTCTTACCTCGAAGATATTATTACGATAAATTGTGGTTTCGGCAACTATTGAAACGAAAGTTTCAATAATTACATTGTTCCACGCGTCACGGTATATGCGAATTATGCCACGAGCTTATTAACGGCCGTTACTCTTGAATCTTGCTGTAAGTCGCATGAACAATTGTTCCGTTCACGCGCAAGTCATTCACGTGATAATCGGTCGTACCTTGAATCCTTTAAGTTTCTCAATGTCGGAATTGCCCCTAATAAATGGTTAATGCGAGAAATCGTGTACTTCGCTTTTAATTTTTCATTCGTTGGCCTGCGAACAGAGACTAGGGATTATTTAAATGGACCCGTTAGTGTGTCGCCTGTAGTAAAAAAAAAAAGATTTTAATTCCGCGAGATTGACAAGAACGAATAGTTTGACAACGTACGTTTTCTAAAACGCACACACAAGTACGAAGGAAGAAAAATAAGAGGAAATAAAAAGAAACAAAAAAAAAAGAATGATTTAAATTTTGGATTTTATTTTCAATCATTCGATTAAAATACCTAAGCTATAGAGGCCGAATACGTATCTTGAACGTAATATTTTGTCTCGATTGCTTGCTAGAACCTAGACTCGTAATTAAATTGATGGCAAAACGTGACGAATAACAAACAAAGAGGTCAGAGTTAGCAACCAACACATAATTAAATAAAAAAAAAACACTATTAAATAGAAGGGTATATTCTACCGTTAATGAGAAATAATTAATTTTAATATACAACTATATAAGAGCTGGTCTTTTGGGTTTATATTAAAATTAATTTGTAACCGCGAACGCTTTTTTTTTCTTGCGAAACACGAAACCTAATTATTAATTGTTTTTAACCAAAGAGTAATATTAGTTAATTGTATTACAATCATTGAAGGGTCCCACCAATACGTTTTCGCAATGAATCACTTCTACAGCTTGTAGCGACAGTAGCGAATTTAGAATTTTAGATCTTGTATATTCGATGTGAAATCTATTCGCTTGGATGTCTCTCTGTGAGCCGCTCAATTAATCAATAATTGATCAAAGATGTTCGATGATCGTCCGAGCGACACGTGACGTTTACGGCTTTTATGAAATGCGAATGATCGACCAGGCAGGCCATTGGCCCTTGTGTAATCGAAATCGAATTGGCAATTCGTTAATGGCGTCCCACTGTATAAAATCTCGAAAAGTTTCTCACACGAATGTGCGCGTGTCGCTCTGATTAAAATCGCAAAACAATATCGTATTGGTGGAGCCGACGGACACGATGGTAGGAAGTGAATTTGTTTTTCTTTTTTCTTTTTTGGCAAATCATGAAAAGAAATTGTGAGAACGAAACGATCAGCCCTGCTCGTATTCGTCCATCGAAACGGAAAAAGTGAAATGGAATAGTGTGATACAAGTAATAGACAAAAATGATGGACGACGTGAGTGAATGAATAATCGCAAGAATGTGTAGGTATGAAAGTATTTGATGAGAAGACGTGAAAGATGGGGAGAAAAAGATAACAAAGGAGAGTACGTGAGTGAATTATAGGAAGGAGTTTTAAGTAACGTACCTAAGTTTAATGTAATCGTACTATGAGAAAAAAATCTGTATCTGTGTTGTAGACATTGATTCTAGTAAGTGTTTGGTGCTGGTCACCGAATTTAGAATTATCGTTAATATGATTACGAAATACGATTATGACTACGATTAAGATGGATTAACTTAAACGAAGATGATAAAAGGTAGCGCGTAAGTTATGGAGGAATTATATTACTTCGAACAGGACCTGTTCGCTTCAATGACAAAGCGACATCGTTTGTACAAATGTAACAAAATATCAACTGATGTACCTTCGCATTGACTCAGTACGGTGAAAAATAATAATGTTAATAATTAAGATTAATCGGAGAACGAGAGTATGATATTGCGAGTGCGGCCGTGACGAAGTGTGTGAGAGGTCTAATTGTAAGAGCGAAAGGGTGGTGATGAAAGTTATTGAGAAAGAGCAAAAATGAATGAATATGAAAAGTGCGAGTGCAGGAGACAATTTGAATAGACAGAGGATGCAAAAACAAAAAGTAACACGATCAAGAATTGGTTGTTCGTTTCGAAGGATCTCGCGGATGCGCAGGTACCATACGCAAGAGACCACTCTTCTATTCACAGTTTGTCAATTGTTTGCTAAAGCACTGATTCTGGCATATTGGTTTACGAATTTCTTATGCTTCGAAACTGCTCTAACGACGAGAATGTTTTAAAAGTATGACATTTTATGATGATTTAATGAGATGTGTAATGATTAAATAAACAAAAAACAATGTGTTTGATTGCTGGACAGTTAAATGAACATGTATTAATATCGTGTAACCCTCGTATGAGATATATGTGTAATAAAAACATATTTATTGTCGGAAAATTTCAGTCTACTTATTACCTACTACTACTATTATTACTACTACAAAAAAAAAGAAATTAGTTGCATCAAGATTTATCTTTTATATTTCCTTTGGGAATTATGCACTTAAAATAATTTTTACCCGACTACGATAAAATAACCATATTCCATCCCTGCAACGCGGGCGGAAAGTAATCAATTTTTGACCAGCGGGAAAATCAAGTGATTTTACGGGCAAAAAAGTGATTATTGCGGGAAGAAAAAAACTCTAAACAAAAGAAATGAGATGTGCATCTACGCCTACATATTGCAGCGCTGTACGGTTGCAGGCATAAGAATATGGTTATTTTAAAAATAGTCGGGTAAAAAGTAGTATATGCCACACGGGAGGAGCGCGGATTTTCACCTCGTGCTCGTGTTGCCCTCGCTTCGCTCGGGCAGCAGACCTTGCACTCGGCGAAAATCACGCACTTTCCTCCCTAGTGGCATAAAGTACTATTCCAGGGTAAGGCAAAGAGACAATCTCCATATCCCCATTCTGATCAATATGCTGGATACCTTAACACAAAGAATCTGTTGTTAGTAATATAAGTCAAGGAGCTTATTGTTCATATTAGGAGCACAAAATCGGGAGGAAAAGTTACTCACGACTCTCTTCTTGGGGAGTGAACATCTTCTGTTTTGTCCCTTTTTTTATTCCATTATATTGTGTAGATAGAACGGTAGATTTGTTTCACTTATTGTTACTATTATACAGGGTGTTCCGAAATTACCTGACCAACGCGGTATGGCGGTGTTCGGGAGACATCACTGATCACGAAAATGACCTTTCTTTTCTCCGGAAACGTAGGCACCTACGAACTCTGAGTTTTCTTCCTTCGCTTTTATTTCTCGATGGCTTCGGGCAGGATAACGTCAGCCGAAGACATGCCTATTGGATGTTACTCGCTGAGAACAGAAGTTTTCAGTTTAACAGTCGAGCACTAACTGCAACGTCCTATGATAATGCCGTTTGACTTACACAGATATCTCTGTAACGTCTTACGTAGGTTATCCTGATCTCGCTTTTCATCCATCGATCTCCAGCGATTCGTACTACATCCCGTTGACAAATCGGAATAAAATTCTAATGCAATTGACGACTTTTCATAATTTTTAAAGCGTAGAGGAAAGTGACCAAATATGGAATACTACTGTTTCTCTTAAACAATCAATTCAAGACGAAAGAAGCAACGATCTTCCATCTCACTTATTCACTTTTGTGTCACACTCATTTTATCTCGGCAATCAAACGAGCGCCGTAGAGACAGCAAGAGTGTTTTGTTTTGCCGGTGCCAACAAACTTTTCAAGGTATGTAGAAAATAAGTGTTTTTTATTGGTTAATTTGTAAGAATACCGTTATTATACATTTAGCGTGTTTTATTGATGTTTGTTTTGATAATTTTGATACATTTTATTGCATAGCTATTGTTATTTGTAAAACACGACGACAAGTTTGAGCCTATCTAAAATTCCAAATATGGGCAGTCAATGGGTGCCTAATTATGGAATATGAAATTATGGAATACAGTGAACCTGATGCCACAATAGGACATCAAGCTTCTGACTCAGCAGATACTATCAGGGACTGTTGTCAGAACATACTCGAGGAGCAACATGGATCAAATGTTTAATATGTGGGCTCTGGGCACATAATGAATGCGCTGGTCCAAAGGTTGAGACTTGGATTTGTGATTTCTGCAAGTGGAATAAATCAATTTTAACCGAATAAGTTACGTTTACTTTTGACTAAAGTCTCAAGGTGTCATAAAAAAAGACGTTACTGTTTTTGTTGATTTTTTTTTAAGAAACTTTGTGTCTTATTTCCATATTCCATATTTGGGTATCTATTTTATAAATAGCTACTGTTCTGTTACTTAGATTTTTAAATAAAAAAAATATGTTGATTAACCCATTTGCATCATGAATCTTTTTCAGGAAACAGTCGCAATCACGCCTGGTAATAAAAGACAGTAGCGGCGCGCGGAATATTCCGCGCTTGGATGCAAATGGGTTAATATTAAAACACAAGACTATGACTAGGATAAGCCAAAATGCATAACTAACTGTGTATATAATCAATAGCCTTTAATTCATGATAGTTTTTTTTATGCCACAAAAACAAAATGGTATTCCATATTTGGTCACTTTCCTCTATTCTTTAAGAATTTATATTCCCTTTAAGATATAATACAGATCTTTCGTAGTAGGTAAATCCGAAATCTGTCACCTACAAGTGTTATGCAACTTGGCGTGGGCGATAGAAGCGTTACACTTATTTATTCTATCTAAGACCCCATAGTCTGTGAATATCAAATACCTTCTCTGCTTCTCTAGCTTGATTTTACAATTAATGTTATTATTGCAAGACTAAAGATATTTGCAATAAAGTTTCAAGAAATATTATTTACTGAGATTTATTTCCAATATAAACAATTCAACAAGATATTTTATTATCAATGGGTGCAGCGTATTATGAATGCGCTGATGGAGTACCCATTTATTGAGGAAGACGTGTTCAAGATAAGAAGAGTCCTGCGAATATGATGGCAGCATATCCTGATAGTCAGGAAAAGAAATGGACCTCCACGAGGAATCTGAGAATTGAAATAATAATTCTAACATTACCACTGAATGTCTCCAGTAAAATTGGTTAGATGTGGTAAAACTATTCAATTTTTATTTACGCTCAGGTTTACGAAGGATAAATTCAGTCTGCTGGATGGATCCAAAACTGATCTACGTTCACCTTTCGCTTACAGTAATTATGACTTGAATCGATGATCTATGAATGATCTGCAATGCTCTATTTCCCTAATGCACAAATAACATCATACTCAGATCAATTTTGAGCCCAAGTCGTATAAATTATACGGAAAAGATCCTTTTCAGAGAAATTTTCGATCCATCCTGCATACCGACGTTCATCCTTTGTTAAAAGAGTAGCTCCAATAAAAAATGAATCTTATATGGATCGTGTAAAGTGATACACCAGTAATTCATGTCATATCTAACAATTTTTACCATACACTCCGGCATATGATCGGGATACTGGAATATCCGTATTAATTCAACTTTCAATTTGAATTGATCAGAAGGAGAAATCCATGAAAATTGGCCGGAACAAGTACACGAGCATCCAGGAAAGGGAATGGACATCAAATAGGAATCTGAACATAGATTTGCTATTAGCTGTGAGAATCATACGCTTAGGACGATGGAGGATTATACACACTGTTAAAAATGTTGGTAAATTTACTATACAAAACTCCATGGAATTTATGACATAGGTATATGAAATTCATATTAATATACTTTTGTCGTAAATTCGAGAATATTATACGAATTGTATGACACCATATCTTGAAAATTAAAATACGTGTATATTATTCGACTACTAAGGTAATTGTGCATGAAAATAAATATACAGTTTCGTAAATTCTATATACGAATTGGAATTTGATATTTATGTGTATTTTAAACGTGTCGGTCAGGTTCTTTAGAATTCAGTCACTGGATTTGAAAAATAAAGCAACAGTGTATCTGCAAAGTCTGAGGAAGTTTAATATCCCAAAGCGTATTAAATTCGCAAACTTGGTATATGAACCAGAAAATAATATATGTATAATGAATGGTTAATTTACTAGTTTCTTTAGGAAACTTAGGAAATGTAAACGGAAATTTATATACGCGATATTTAATTTTTATACTCGATATATTAATATTTCATTTCAAGACTGAAAATCACATTACAAGAGTCCCAAAACAATACAGAGGTATACGAGTGAGCACTAGTTCGCTGGCGCGCCATTAGGTGGCCACTGCATCTCACAAGCAGAATCGGACTACCCTAAGAATAATTAGCTGTTCCCGACACTTCGGAGACACCGATTTTCATAGAATCAGTTTTTGATTGCCGCGCCCTCCCTCCGCCACCCTTTCGATAGACCCAATTTTTTATTGACCTCCGCGCCCCGTTTCGATAGACCCAGTTTTTGATTCCCCCCGCATCGTTTCGATAGACCAAGTTTTGTATTGCAACCCCCCGCCCCCGCCACGCTGCGCCCCAGTTTCGATAGACCCCTCAGATGCAGAATAGATATTCGAACAATAATAAGTGAGAAAAATTAATCCGGATGAACGTTTTATTATTGCTGTAACACAATTTACCTTACGTTACAATTGGTAGACCGGTGTTCTGAATTCAATGTGGAGTTTTTAAAAATTAATGAAAGTAATGTATGTATGAAATAAAAATATATGACATGCGCTTATTAATGATTGATTGAAGTTTTGGAACTTTGGGGAAAAAGCCATAACATAATCTCTTATTGTCACTGACATTTAAAACACGGGTGTATTGTAATATTACTGTTCGATGACTTCACTTTTAATGTACAAGTTATTTAACATTCCTAACCTTGCACTGGCAATACTAATTGTAAGATGTAACTTCGGTGTGATTATATTGTTTTCATAGGCTGTATATTTTTGATGAGCTGTATCGACTTCAGGTTAGAACTCTTATTACATCAGAATATACAGCAAAATCAGCCAATCAGTACATTATTATGTATTATCCAAAATTCAATTCATTTATTTTTTCCATGAGCGCTGTGTAGTAACACGACAACTTTTATGTATGTAAATAGTAGCTCATATACTGGTGCACCATATATGTAAAAAACCGTTTGGTTGATCTGTTGCGCTCTATACAAAGTGCATAAACATCGTGAAAAGTATCAAAATGAAGTATTTTTGCAAAACAAGTCAAGTAGCACAAAAAGTACGATTTTGTAAAAAATTATATCTTTTACATTATACAAAAAAATAAGATGAATCTAGATAACGAAGTTCAAAAAATATGATTTAGGGGGGCCGGTAAAAGGCCTTATCGAAACCCTTCCTTTCTGTGGTTCATATATCCTCTTTTAAAAAGATATTATTTTCTTCAACATAAAATCAGATATTATCATATACTCTGTAACAAAAATGTTACTACAGACTTCTCCCCGCTACCTGGCTCTAGGGTACCACTAGCCTCGAGCGTTGCATATTACGTATTGTAACGTTTATCGGTAGCGCGAATTCGTACGCTGCTTATGAGTGTACGAAATGGGATGTAGGTAGGTAAGTACTGGGGGCTGGCGTCTTTAAGAACTTAGGTGACATAGTATTAAATGGAAAATTAAAATAACAAAAATTCATTAAATTATCGGTGATAGGTACAACAGTTTTCAAGGTGCGTCAATTACAATTGTTTAAAATAAACATCGGTGTTGTAGGAAAAGATTGTCAGGGAAGTGTCCTACATGTATTTGTTGTCTATTCCTATCTCTCTCAGACCTGCCTTTGAGGAATAGAGCCTGCGTCTGTGTTAGTATGGCAGTGCTAGTGGCGCTCTGCCTATCTATTGGATATGGTACTACGTATAAATTGACTAGTTACAGTGAGGATAATAAATCGAAATCAACTGAAGTTTCTGAGGTAGATCGCAGTGCTTTCCTCAAAACTTTGACAATATTTCTCTGATTATCTCTTCAACGTTTTATAAATTTATGAAAGAAAAAATATCGTAATTCCAAACACATAAGCTTATAGCAACACTTTTTAAAAAAATAAATTAAATTAAATAATATTCGTAATACTTTTTTTTTCTTTATCCTTTTTGATTAATAATTAATTCTAGTCTTCGCTAGAGGAATCTTCTGTTTCTCGAGTAACTTGTTTGTCTATTTTATTTCTCATATATATCTTATTTCTTTTTGTTCTTTTCGCTGAATGCATAGGCTTTGCCGTTACTCCTTCTTCAAATAATTTTCGATGGAAACACATGTACCTCCTCTTGGCGTTTCTAACTATCGAAACCTCTTTAAATTTCGGTCCATCTGCAATAATACCCTCACTCTGCGATGTCGATGCCACTCCTAAACATTCTGTCTGTTTTCTTATTCTTTTCACTTGCACTTTATTCAGATGTTTAGCAATTTCACTCTCACTTAATTTCTCCAATCTCACTACAGCTTTCATTTTTAACTATGGATGTTCAGTCATTTTTACTATTCGTATATTTAAACGAACCGATATATTTGAGATGACTCTTGGTTTTTGTCTCACTTTTGGTTCTTGCTTCACGTGGCTATCCATTCCTCCAATGTCGCTATCGATGCTACCTCGACGTTAGATTTGCTACTATTGATGGCAGAATAAGAAACGGTATATTATGACCTATCTACGTCGCAGAGGACCAATAAGCTACTGCCCGAAGATTCCGTGATTGTTGTCGTGTAGTTTGAAACAATGCGCAGAGTTTTAAGTGTTGAAAACTGAAGTAACAAATATTATTTCTAATTAAAATTAATTTCATCTATCTGGCTATTTCATAGAAAAGTGAAGCTCTAGCACCGCACTTTCTTTAAATCTCTTAATGTGATTCAATAATTGGCTTTGTCAATAGTTCTCGAAGAGTTCTATAGTTCCTGACCGGTTTTAATAATAGTTCTGCTACGTAACATCGTTAAAATACGAATTTTCCAAAAATTGTGGTGCTAGTCGGGTTCAGCACCGCACTTTTTTAAAATCTGTTGAAATGGTTCAACAATTGGCTTTTTCAATAGTTCTCGAAGAGTTCTATAGTTCCTGATAGGTTTTAAGAATAGTTCTACTACGTAACATCGATAAAATACCTATTAAGGATACTAGTCGCACCATACGCTTCAGTGCAGGTATGCATAAAGAGCTGGCTTTCAGTGTGTTTTCAGATTGTTTCGAACAGTTCCGGGATAGTTCTCTCTACTACTCAATGTTGGGACTATAGTTCCGCTTGGAATTATTGTTCAATGCTGGAAGCTAGCACCACATCGCTGCACTCCTTAACGCAGGCAGGCATGAGGTGCTTGTTTTTATTTTATTGTTAGTAAATCTTATCGAGCTTGCACTGTGCACTCGAATTTAAGATTACTAAAAAAAAATATTTAGGCAATATCTAATGAGCGGCCTCGTTCTAAGGGTTGCTCTGTGAACCAGCGGTAAGTAGCGGAGAACCTCTGCTCGCCAAGCTACACGTTCGTTATCACGTTCATCTGGGCTACGATGGGATATGCATTATCGACGGAGGCGATGATCACAAAATCCTACTCCCAAACTCGCCGCTACGATTTAGCGCCACGTTTTTGGTATCGCCTAAAACCGTAGCGTTGTGCATCTCGCTACTAATCTCTGGTCGACACATCGTTTTTTCTTACGACTATGACACTTCCATACCGACCGAATTTCGCATTTCATTCAGTAAACTATTAACACAAGTAGACACGAGGTTCGTATTGGCTTGTATAACGGGCAATGGGTTACAAAGAGAAGAATAAGATTTCATTAAAATGGTGAGACGCACGCATCCTAAGTACCTTTAATAATTAAATGTCTAAATTACTAGTAAATAATCGCATGTCCCACAACCAACATGTAATGTGGGAGCCTTCGAGTGGTTATTTGAGTGACTAAGAAAGTGTCAAAACCAAGATATATTCGAAAGCCGTTGACAAAGGTAGTGTATCTTAATCTTTGTTTATGGAAATCAGCTGTATTATCAAAAACATTCGTGTCGTTTTCATGTAGCGTTTTTGCGCTTCTATTTTTGACAATTAAAGGTCACATTTGAATATCACTTAATGCGTATCACGCAGGGAAGAGCTTTTGCTCAACACTTGCGACTTATATGTGACAAAGAATGCTCTGTTATGAAGGATGTTCTGCCTTCTCATTCAAGGGGTGTCCACACATTTATTTTTCTTTGGTCATGGACCTTTCTTGAAATATGTTTGTTAATTTCATTGAGCAGTGAGAGATGACTATTTCGTACTTGTCGATAGAAGAATATTGAAGAAGGAATATTTTTAATTGAATTTAGCTGGTGTTACGAACCTCGTAAGCGTTTCTTCTGTAATATCTTGTGAAAAGTCGTAATTGTGGTTTTTTTAAAAATAACAATCATGCCTTCGATGCGTGACTGTGAATAAGTTTTTATCATGGATAAAACTAGAATCATTACAAGATATAAAAGCAAACTTTTCTACATTCTTTTTCTTTTTGGGAAGATTTGTCACTCCCTTGGATTTTTAGAAAAATCAGTGTTGCGTTGTTGTGACATTGTCTAGGTAAAAGAACTGTATTTTAGATGTTCGGAGCACGACTGTCGACTGGTAGTTAATTACTCTTAATAACATGAAAGAATGAAACGAGACACTGTCATTACCTGCCTGGAGCCAAACCGCAGGGCGCAAACGGTAAGGCTCCAAATAACATTTAGACTTTTCTTTGTGATCTTGCATGTACTTTCATATCATATATTGTTTCTTATTCAAGATTGTATTTTCATTTGTATCTTAAGACATTAAATATACATTCCACTTACTCAGTATATACAACTGAATATACAACTGAACATGAATATTTATGATCTTATTTTACTTATGTTTTATCGCTAAATCTATGAACACTGAAGAAGCTACAAAGGAGATACAGATATCTGTGCATTATTTGTCTCACTGTAATTGTTTATTTTTACAATGTAAGTGGAAAATGCAATATAAATTGCAGCAGAATCCGACTCAATTAAAATAAAAGTAATGACTATCTTTTTTCATGTATCTACATACTCTTCTATAGTAATCATAAAACAGTGTATCCATGTGATTGTGCTTGAAGTGGTCTGCACGTGGATAAATTATCACAAGTTATAGTTCTCTTTATAGTTTCAGTATTATTCTTTATTTTTCTACATAATAACATAAGATCTCATCATATTGAATGAGCTACTATTATATTTCAGATGACAGCTGTACTGGATGGCAGTTATCAACAGTTGGAGCACTATTCAGATGGCAATGAAGAAGCTGGTGATGAGGATGGTGAAGAGACACCACAGGAATCTGGTGTGATGATCCATGTGGTACCAGAAGGTAATAAAGCCAGATGGAATCACATAGAAGATCTGGATTCATTCTTTACGCGAATGTATCACTATCATCAGAAACATGGGTTTGCCTGCATGATGCTCCAGGAAGTATTCGAACTTGGGCAGTTTATTTTCGTTGTAACATTTTCCACATTCCTCTTCCACTGTGTCGACTACTCTGTTTTATTCAGGTGAGCGAATTTAATGGATTAATGTAAAAACAAGTAGCAATAATTCTTCATGCTGATTTCTGTCGAATATCGATTAATCTTTCAGAGATGAAATAACGAATAGCACGTCGCACAAAATATCTATCGGAGATGCTATACTACCAGCTGGTAAATGCGTGGCGTCAATGGGTCTGATCACTTGGATATGTATTCTGGTAGCAACCATCTTCTGGATTTTACGGGCCGTGAAAGTCTTATACCATCTCACGCAATTCTGGGATATAAAGTTATTCTTTAACATTGCGCTCAAAATCGAAGACTGTGACTTGGATAATTTGACCTGGCATGAAATTCAAAAGCGGGTCCGAGAGGTACAAAAGGAACAGGAAATGTGCATCCATAAGAGGGAACTCACGGAACTGGACATATATCATAGGATATTAAGATTTAAAAATTATATGGTAGCTATGATCAACAAATCACTTCTACCAGTGAGACTTAAAATTCCAGTAATCGGTGAAGTGATATTCATGACGCGTGGATTGAAATACAACATGGAGTTACTTTTGTTTTGTAAGTTTTCACACTGTCTTGATAACACGGATAACCGTAATCTAACATGATATCTTTATGTACACAGGGGGACCATGGTCGCCATTTGAAAATAACTGGCACCTCAAGGAAGATTACAAGAAATTGAACAAGAGGCAGGAACTTGCGCGATCTCTTTCAAAACACATCCTATGGGTGGGAGTAGCGAATTTTATGCTGTGTCCATTGATTTTGCTATGGCAAATTTTATACTCGTTTTTCAATTACGGCGAGGTCAGTATTAATTGATTCTAGATAAACTAGTAATCTCTCTCTTTCTACTCTAACAAAAAATGCCTCTTCCTTAACAGATAATCAAACGAGAACCTGGCACTCTTGGAACACGTATGTGGTCGCTCTATGGCCGATTGTATCTTCGCCATTTCAACGAACTCGATCACGAACTAAATGCACGTCTGAATCGTGCATACCGTCCTGCATCGAAGTATATGAGTATATTCACCTCACCTATAATGACAGTAATAGCAAAGAATGTTGTCTTCGTAGCGGGGAGTATATTAGCTGTTCTGATAATATTAACAGTCTACGACGAAGACGTTTTGACAGTAGAACATGTCCTAACGACTTGTACGGTGTTGGGAGCAATGGTTGCCGCAGCGCGAGCTTTTATACCAGATGAAAACTTAGTATGGTGTCCCGAAACATTGCTTACAGCAGTCCTGGCACATACTCACTACAGGCCGGACAGCT
This sequence comes from Trachelus iudaicus, assembly GCA_030142595.1. Lineage (NCBI taxonomy): Eukaryota > Metazoa > Arthropoda > Insecta > Hymenoptera > Cephidae > Trachelus > Trachelus iudaicus. The sequence goes on from JARQTH010000625.1 coordinate 426,634, forward strand.
GGAGAGGACATGCTCATACTCAGTCGACCAGAGCACAAGTAGCTCAATTGTTTCAATATAGAGCGGTGCATCTTCTTGAAGAATTGATCTCTCCCCTTCTCACGCCATTTATTCTGTGCTTCCACATGAGACAGCGGGCCCTAGATATCGTTGATTTTTATCGGAATTTCACACTAGAGGTTACTGGTGTTGGTGACGTGTGCAGTTTCGCACAAATGGATGTTCGTAAACATGGCAATCCTATGTGGCAGACCATGGCTCAGAGTCCAGTTGAAGACCGTAGTGCAGGTTTTGATAATAACTATGGTAACGAGCCAGAGAAGCTGCACATACCGTTGTCAAATCAGTATACTCAGGCGGAAGATGGTAAAACGGAATTATCCTTGATTCACTTTACTCTAACAAATCCTGAATGGAAACCACCTAGTCACGCCGAGACCTTCGTCACGGCCCTTCGCGAGAGAGCCAAGAAGGAAGTAACCGAAGGTGTTTTAGGAGATATAAATCCTTTGTATGCAAGTTTGAACAGTCTTTCCAGTTTGGGACCCGGGGTGAGTCTATGAGCTACTACAAGATTGGACGTTCTGACAAACCGATTTATTTATCTTATCTTTTTTTTCAGTATAATGATTTAGTCTCGAGTATTATTCGTAGTACAATGATGCACGAAACAAGTGTACCCAGTATGAGCAACATGTTCTCCAATCATCCAGGAATGTCAAATACTGCTGCTCCGGAAGATGGGGCCGCTAGCGTTAGATCAGATTTTACGTCTCGTGCTGTGAGACGTGGTTTAAACAAAACTGAAGGTCCTTTACACAACGAGAGAGGTTTATTGTACGGTTTACAACAAGGAATGTCTAACCAGTCCTTGGGTGCTTCGGTATTTGGATCAGGGCACGAATTTTCAAACGATATATCCGTACCGATAGAACTTACTGCTGCCGATATGTCCTTATCTACATTGTACCTGCACGAACTTCATCATAGACAAGTGAGTAACCATTGTTTGGAGCAAGGTTTGCTCTCTCTTTAATTATTGGAATACAATTGTACATGGGGGCAGTGATTTATAGGGTGTGTGACATTTACAACATTGCTTAAACGTTGAGTTCTAAAAAAATACATGAGATTAACTTTCATGTCGGGCTTGAGCTCTAATGGCCGTTATGAAAATCCTTGAGTATAATCATCGGATATCTCAGGATCGATACATGCTGAGTTACAGGTAAGGAGACGAGGTTATCAAGAAATGGCAACTAGAAGCATATGGCAGCGAAGTCCCGTTCAAGAATTGGCTACCTTGCCAGAGGTCAGACAAGAAAGGGCACCGTTGCTGCTTCATCAGGATTCATCGATAAGGAATAACAGAGATTCCTAACAGTACGTTTGAGTCTTTCGTGTTAGCTAACGGTTAGCTAATTTTTGCGCAATGATCTTTTCAAACAATAAACTATTTTTATCCATTTTACGAAACGACGACTTTATGATTTATTTTACGTGACTAGACGAGTTCTTAAGGCTTAAAAAGGCACGTAGGGTAATTATGAGTGCTTGCACGAATTAGAGCAAAGATCTAATGTGACTTTTGTTCTCTCTTTTTTTTTTCATTCCTATAGTTTTTCCTTAATTATACTGTAGCTCGTTGATTCTATACAACGGCGCCACGTCGGGTGATACTTGGCTACATTTTTTAAACATTGAATAATCGACGAACGCCTATTGTATTCAACATCGAGGGCCTATTTACAAGGTTGTATGTTATTTCGTGACGGCAAAAAAGAATATGTGAAATATTTGAAGGTGGCATCTCTTTTGTGGATACTGTACATTACATCGTTAAAAGTTAAATGAAAAATAAAGGTATTCACGATAACGAGCTATCGTGTCAAACAGAGGAATAACGATGGAAAATGGAATCAGTTACGGAATCGCAGGCCTGCGTAGTGGATAAAACGCACCTAGTATTTTTAGGTGCTGTATTATATAACATGAAATCAAATACACAAAGTTTTCGCAGATGCTAAATTACGACAGAAAGGAGGGTATAAAAATCAATGATATTTTTCATAACGTATTTCTGCGGGATAAACGGGAAATATTGTTATGTTACCATTTCGATCGATGTACTAGAGAGAAAGAAAATGCGAGTCTCAGCGCCAATGATCATGTTAGTTAGTTTTCAATGCCACAATTCTCTAGTCATAGGAAATTAACATTACGCTATTAGAATTAATAATGAATTCTTTGCAATATTAGCGAAATTACGTAATAGCGATACCATTTATTTATTTTATCCTATATTCCTTCCTTTTCATTCAATTTAAACGTGAATGTCTGGTACAGACGACGCGTGACAAAAGTAACGGTTAACCTGAAAAATCGTGTGCCTGTAGAATTACTCCTTAGTTGTTGGTTCCCTGAACTTGTACTTGGGAAATGGCACGCAATATTTTGTGAAAATCTGTCTTTGGAAGAATTTTTCAGAGAGGTAGGAATTGTTTCTTTGCCTAGGAAGGTTTAATGTAATTTTTCTTTTATATTCATAATTGCGTGCAATGTTTGAAATTCTAAATCGTTAACAAGAAGTGATTACTCAAATGTAAACTCTTTAATTAACAATCTTTTCCGATTAACCCATAGCGATTACTTATTACAATTACGAAGCTTTTTGCTAGACAAATCTTGTATCAATGTGATTCTCAAAGAAGAAAACAAAAACTGTTAACTATAAGGGTTGCGTGTAATTTAAGATTATATTATGAATAAATACGTTTCGTAATAATCCAAGGATTATTTTTTGAAAGGAAAAAAAAAAACCGTTAATTATTCCTTGTCATTGGCAAAATATAATTTCATGAGTTCCCAGCGCTGCACTCGTTCCCATAGAGAAGTCACGATTTCATTGGATCAAAGAAAAACAAATGAGCTTCATCTATCGAGATGTCCGTTATTAAACTCGCCATCAGCACAATGGACGGAAAATGCGAAATGGCAAATCTACGAGGAATAATAAAAACCAGCGATACTTCGAAATACAATTTACGCTGCAACAGAAACATCAGCGAAAAGATGACTAAGAAGGATTTCATATACGATATTCGAAGACCTATATCTGGAACGAGAAAGGTTCACTATCTCTCTTTTATCTTTACCTTCGTAAACTACGAAATACTTTGTATCTTGTAACGCTTCACACTAAAATTCGCAATACAAACTATTGTCATTGTTATCGCACGATATGCTGATCTCCATACTGGCGATAATGGTCGCCCGAAACATTCTGAACGTTGAAAATGATTATCGGTACGGAATCGCGATAAAATATCAGTTGCCAGGATATTGTGCGGTATCCGATTGCGCATTATATTTTAACAAGTACAAGGTTCAGTATGATTATCAGTGACTTTGGTGTCATTAACGGGAAAAGCACGATATCACAGTGAATCTTTAAATCGTTTAGAAACTTGAAAAGATATACTCGAAAAATTTATAACAACCCATCTTAAGCGAAATAACACCACTTGAAACTTGATATTCGCAGCTCGTCGAGGGTCAAAAGCGACAGATAGTTCTCCCTATACAACTTCGTAGAAAAACCGTACCAGATTCCAAGATGCCTCAATATACAGTGATCACTACGAAGAACGATAATGGCGGAGGAGGGGACGCGGGAATGGTAATTAATCATCCACTGAAAATGGTAAACAATTAGACGTTTCGCGACAGACGGGAATTATGGGAAATAATTTGAGTCTTGAGGAAAAATATATAATGAATCAAAATAAATATCGATCGTTGGCCGCAATAAACATTGTTATCATTAAATCAGTCTTATCACTTAAGATAACAGATGGAGTTACGTACCACTTGCTGCCCAATAACTGCACCTGAAATTTGAAAAAATTCGTCATAAGTTTTAACCGAACTAGTTAATCCATAAGAATATCTTATTGTGTACCACTTGTTTTTTTTAAGATTAAAAATGCTATCGGTCATTAATAACGGTTTGATATAGCAGAAAATTATTTCAGTGAGCGACGAAAAATAATTTTTTTTTATTTTTATAGATGCCAGAAAGGAGGGATCTTGGATTTGAATGTAATTTCTGCCATGAGCCCATTGCTACCCTGTTGTCACTGTCAACTCATGTCAAGTTTCACTGTCAAAGGTATTGCAAGATGTGTTACTGGATTCTGCGAGAAGATGAGACAATGGACCAGCACATTGAGCATTCGCATCGAATTAGGCCAGGAATTACAGTCAATCTGTGAGATATTGAAAATTAATTATTTTTCTTTGTTCTTGTCGTAAATACAATTTCGTTGTTTCCTCTGCACTGTCCAAAGAATATAGCCTCAGCAAATATGACTATAGAGTTCTAACGAATATAGATATGATACATACGTTATGAGTGATCGAATGAGAAAAGAGAGAATTATATAAATAATAGAAAAAGGGGTAATGAATAAAAAAAATTTCCAACACTCATCAACAAGTACTCGTAGTAATATTTGTCGAGCAACTATTGTTATCCCTGAAGACAACATTGTTACGTAACAATATAATCTTGTACATATACTTCCATTGTTTTATTAAGACAATAAATTAATATCGGTAAGTAGACGAGGCGTTACATTTTATAAAATCCCCTTATCTCTTCAGCGTGATAATAAATATGATCGTCGCTACTTCTTTTAAAAAAATCTATTCTTCACTCAGCACAGGTCGTCACTCTTTTTAAATTTATTTTCTAATTCAGGAGCCACTGCTTTCAATATGGCCGTAACCTCTTCGTTACAATTGATAAATTCAATTTGTTGATTGGCCAGCAAGAGATCCTTGGCCAATAATTTAAGATTCTGAAACAGAAACGTATCGCAGCCATTATTCAAGATCGATATCAAGACATGGTCAATTGGAAAATTTAGTAGCACCGAATAGTCTCCTGAATCGTGCAGCTTAAAATCGATTGCGCGCAATAGATTTATAAAGTGGGATGATCGATAATACATTCTCATGATGGCGAATTGAGAGAACTTCTAAGCCAATTAATACCTCACTTACCTTGGCAACAGTTGCGTCTATCCTGTTGAGATTTCGTCCATCGACAAGAAGAGAACATTGATGAACCTCTACAAGCTGCATGACGTTAGAACGAAGATTTTCAGCAGCTGGAAAGGCCACGGCTTCCCTGGGTATTAGATGAATAATCTTCTGACCTTCGATCTGAAAGAAGTACTAGATTAGGACGAATTTGATAATAAAGTGCTACAGTGAACGGCCCTTTATAATACACTGCTTGAAAACGTAATAATAAGAAAGTACACGAATACCACAATAAATATGAACTTTGGAGTATTAAATCAAGAATGAGAAAGTGAATGAGTAGCTACGAGATACGATGGTAAGTCTTCAAGGGGATATATAACTGCGGTGTATTTTCCGATATCAAGGTTTTCCAAGATGGTATTTGAGGAAAAGATATTATACAGTGAAAATATGGCGGGACAAGAAAATATTTTAGAACGTTATGAGCAACGTTTTGGTAATTAACATTTACCGAGCTCTTGGACCTAATAAATATGGGAATAAGATTGCGGTTAAAGGATAAAAAAAGGAAAAGGTGATGTCTTGTTCGCTCACCTGTTCTACGCGAATCTCAATGGAGGGTCTGGCTGAGAAGAATAGCAGGGAAATAATGCTTAATAGAATTCCTATAACAATGCCAAATTCCAAGCCGAGGAATACACAGGCGAGCAACGTCAACGACATTATTATGAAGTCGCTTTCTAAAACACAAATAAGGGAACTTTTGAATAAATAAACGGGAGGAAGCTTTGGTCGCCTCTCTAAAACGTTTTATAAAAATTTTCTTGGTTACTGAATATCATATGATTTCACGAGCTGTCACTCCGCGTTACTTGATGGAAGACAAATTCAGTATAGATACCAAAAAGAAAGTATGATTATTACATGTAAGATTTGTACGACAGATAAGCACAAGATTCTCGTTTACTTTTTGCTCGCCAGAGAAGGATATAGGTGTCGAAATCGAGCATGTAATACATGGCGCATATTATAACACCGGCCAGTGTGGCTCTTGGTATAAAATGGAAGGTCGAAGTAAGAAATCCCAAAGCCAATAACACCAGACCACCTGAAAATGTGTAATTTGATAAGAGAGATAGCCTAGGACTGTGTAGAGGAGAAAGTAATTTATTAAAAAAAAAAAAACTAAAATCTCAGGATCTTTAAAAAGCGATAGGGACGACTGATATTGATGGTTCATACAATAATAAGGATAAGTAAAAGAATTTTCAGAAATTTAAAAAACAACGTGATAACCATAAAAGTGCTCACCCGTGAAGAAACCACCTAAAGGCGTCTGGACGCCTGAAGCGTAATTAACTGCAGTTCTTGTAAAAGATCCTGTGACCGGCATGGAACTTACAAATGAACCAAATATGTTGCATAGACCGAGCGCCAGCATTTCCTGTGTTGAGTCTAACGATTTTCCCATTGCTGAAAATACGTAGGTCATAATAATATATACATTGGTTTGATAAGCGAGCGATTCTGTAATTTAAAATGCAGCTTGTTAAATTAATTAAGTTTGATAATTAACCCGTCAGCAGGCGCGTCATTTCTAGCGTTTCACTCTCACTCTTGGATCATTCTAATATAGGTTGAATCGTATCGCATGAGAAAAATGCTCATAGCGCGCCTTCTTGCGGGTTAATGATTGTTATACCAAAGGCTTTTGAGATGGCGATATGTTCAATCGTAGAAATAATTGGCATGGTGAATAAAGTAATCCCCATTCCTGATATCAAATGGTGGAAGCTGTAATAATTATCGTGAAGGACTGTGAAAAATGGCGGCAGGGAAAACGGCGGTAACCCTTGACCCATGGAACCTGGAACGAAAGAATTTAATTTAATTACATCTACGATCATTAACATGTACGTCCCTTAGACTAGAAGGGAAGTGAACGCACAATATTTTACATCCAATAATGAAATTTTTCTTGCTAAAGACATTCTTTTGATTATAACGCAATCTTATAGCTTCCATGACAGATATAAATGCTTTCGTAAAAATAGGTTAGGCTTCAGTTATTAGATTTTCAATAGAATCAGTGACTAGTCGTTTGGAAATTTTCGCACGGCGTACTCACCGGTTAATATAAGTGGTTCCATGCCATTCATGTAAAAAACGTAAGCTAATACAGTGCCAAAGATAACGACCAAGGCATTCCTTGCCAGAGTTATCATCCACAGTACATTCAGCGGAAATTTTCCATTCCGATTACCCGGTATATTCTGTTCCATAAAAAATTCAAACGTCGTTCAATTTCATTGACTGAATTAGAAAACAAAAAGATCCGAACAGTGAATGAGTTATTGTCTTTGCGAAAAAGAAAAGCAGTGACTGAGGGTGGGCCAATAAAACTCGATATACCTGACTAAGAAAAATGTATGCCTCCATCAATATTTTATTCTGTATATCGATAAGAAAGATGCTTACGTGCAATGGCTGATAAATAAAGTTAAAATATTCCACGCTTGTAAAGAAAATAGGTATCTAAAAATTTATGCGACTAACGTCTAATTTGAAAAAAATAGTTACAAGATCTGAAGATATCAATTCTATCTAATATCAAACCTAACCTAACATTATACATATGTTACAGATAATGATTATCAAATAATTTTGTCTAGAATATTTGAATAAGATATCTGAAAAATAATATAATATTAATTGAAGTATTATACCTTGAGCAATACCAGAGCAGCAACAGTTCCTAATCCGAGTAAAGTATCAGAAATTCCAATGTTTCTGATATTAGCAAATACAGAAATAATAGAATCCAAGAAGGAAGAACTGGATCCTTGTATGCCAAGAATCGGTTTAAATTGTGCGGAAGCGATGGTTATGGCGGCGCCAGAAGTGAAACCAGTAATAACCGGAAGTGATATAAAATCAAGCAGGAAACCTAGAATGACAAACAAGACAAAAATCGACAAAATTTCTTTTTATCATTACCCGCAAATGAAGCATATAGTTATCAAAACATCCCATGACGCATTCACGTGTCCATTGTTCCAAAATTCAGGAAAATTGACTATCTAATTTACATGTAAAATCGATCGATATTCAGTGAGCCAAATAGGTACAGTACTTACCCAAATGAAATAAACCAAGAAGAGTAATGATGCAGCCTTTCAGAAAGCAGATAAGAACAGCTATGTCGGGTCCAAAGTTATGAACAAGTGGCTGAACCATAAGTGCCATAATTGCGGTGGGTCCGATTGTAATATTTTTGCAGGAGCCAAATATTATATAGACGAAGGAGCTCATGAACGCAGCATAGAGACCGTACTATGATATTCGTACATAACCTAACATTAATTCCTTTGTCTGAGAGCGGACCGTTTGTTATCGATATTGGCGACTCACCTCAGGATTTAAACCAGCTACGATTCCATACGCTATGCCTTGTGGTATTGCGGTGAGCCCTACCGTGATTCCAGCTAACATATCCTGTAGAATCCATGACTTTTTGTATCCTGGCAACCAGCCCAAAATCGGAAAGCGACGTCTCATGTACGCCTTGCAGTCTGGCGCTTTACACTGTACTGCAAAGTCCAAATCACATGTTCAGAATAATGGGAAATTTTTTTGCGTCTAGTTTAAAAACAATGAAAAACGCATACAATTATTTTAACCTTTATTTAGTGACAGGTTATCCTATAAGAACTTACGATTTTTTGTATTATCCTTTTTCATAATTATTAATGTCAATAATAAAAATTTAATTTATACTTAGTGAAATTAAAGACGAGTGATGTTTACTGGTCGAAGAGTGTAAAATAAATGGACTTCCTGCACCTATGAGTAACTGTTATCATACCTGTGTCATCGATTATATACATCTTTAAGCTGATTGCTGAGAAAAGAAGCGGATGAGCTTAGGGCTTTAAGCTGCTGTCTAAAATTAATTCATTGCCATGGGGGTTCCTACATTGAATAAATACTTAACCGAAGCTGCGCACTCACAGTATTAGGCGCTGTAGTTCAGAGTTTCGTAGAAGCCGTCCGGATCAACGGTAAAAATTTTTTGAATCGTGATCTATGAGGGAATTTAATGATCGGAATGTTTAAATTTCGTATCATAAGTGCTGAGTAAATGTTTAAAGTTGGCTGCTGGGAAAAATAGTGAAACGAAGGGGTAGTCTTTTCAGTAAACATTGATACTATACATAGATGTAGAGTTATCTCGAATGGACCCTAGTACTTAAAATCCCTGGATTATAATAGTATCGATTCATTTATTTGAATTAGTTTCTTTTTGGAAATCAATAAATTCTTCAATGTGACGTATAAAATGAAAATAAATTGACGTTTCGATCGCTGCATTTTAAATTTACATTGAAAACAGACCCCATCCTTTTCTCTAAATCGATTTATTCATTGAAGATGTTTAAGTTTGATAAATATCGTTAATCAGTCTCGCAGTGTCATCAATCAAGATTTTCTTCTGAATGAGATCTACTTGCGACAAAGAATTATTAGCGATATCTCACGGATGAACTTTTCTATAATTATATTTTTATGAAAATTAAATTTTCATACTTTCAACAATTGCCCTTGGTAAGATTTTTTCTTGTGTGATACAATTCTTATCAAATTGTCTTATAAATCAAGACTTTGTGTACAATGGCCGGCATACTTGTGTCATTGATCAATGATATAACATTGTACACTCATATAAATACCATTCTGCTTTTTTTTTTGTATAAATTCTAAAATCACGACAGCACTCATTTCTGTTAAAATTTATATTGCCGCGAACAGATGAGCTAAATCAAACTTCCTCTTTGGATACCGTAGACTTCCTCCTGTTGAGAAATATTAGAGAAACGGCCGTAACCTCGTAAATGCCACTGGTGTGGTTAATTTACGAGAAAATCATAAATAGATCGCGAGCTCCAAACACTCCTCCTGAATAATCGGTGAGTTTCCATGTCGACGACCATGGCCATTTGAATTTCACATTTGAAGAGGTTGTCATAACAGTCGTGTTTTTTCTGATCATTTTCTATTAGACTTTTCAACATTTGCGAAATTTTACTATACTCGGAAATTTCCTTTGCTGATTTCTCTTCGTCAAGTATACATATTGATGAATCACAAATTTTAACCTATTTGCATTAATTAAACACTCTTACTCTTATCACAGATTGCCAGACAATATTCAAGCATTAATGCTGAACAAGGTACGAATCTCTACGCATATTAATTATCGCGCTACGAAACGCTTTTCGCATCTAGAAAAAAATTATCACGCATTTCTCAAAAATTTTGAAGAATGCGTAAGGCTTCCAATTGAAGAATTTCACAAGCTTTTTTGTCGAGTACTTTAAACAATTTTTTTAAATACTTTCACATAACTAGGACAGTAAGTCATCATGTGTAATGTCTATAATGACTTAACAGTTAAATTTTTATGTGAACTTAGAAACTTTCTGCTTCTATCCTCTCGCGAGGCGATAAAGTTGTGTGGTACCGCAAAGTTTCCGAATTTGAAAGAAATATTTTAGCTTCAACACGTCAGTTACAAACTTACTTGAATCCTTCTCACAATGCTACCCCTTCAGTGAAAGATTTTAATACGAACAGGGATGGGTACCTTCAAATGAAAATTACAAGTCGAATGGTTTTTCACTCGAAAAAGCATTTAAAATACGATTTAAATACTTTTACGAATGAAAAACCATTCGACTTGTAATTTTCATTTAAAGATGCCCATCCCTGATTACGAAGACAGTCAATACTTACAATCAAATAAAGCTTTAGATATTTTTTTAAAAAATGTACAATTTCTGTTTATCTAAAATTAAGAAGTTAAAAAAAGCTTAGGATAAGATAACTGAGATAAGAACTGCAAGAAAGATTTCCATTATCAGATTTTCTCTCTGACAGCTTAAAAATTTTATCCAGGCATCTCGTAATAAAATTCTAAATAAGAAATCATCCTTTCAAAAAAGTTCTTCCAGACACGAATAAATATCGAAGAATGAACTGAAGCAAAAGTTCTCGTAGAGCAGACTGAATGTGTCTGACATATTGCTGCGTACAGTGAAAATTGAAGCGGTCTAGGGTTATTATAATTTTAACTAAGGAATTGTATGGTGGTCTGGAAGGCGAATGGCGTAAGATACAGGTGACAGGAGGATATAGTTGTGGTGACAGAAAGACTTATGTATTATATATAAGCAGCGGTAAAAGGGATGAAGTGGCGCGTGCGCGTGATTTCACAATGTTGGAGTGGAGGTAGATAGCGTGGCAAAAGGAATGAATGAACGAACGAATGGCAGTCCCGTGCGAAACTGCGAACAAGACGCGAGGTCGTTCCTGTTAAAAAAGAAATAAACCTAAAGACAATCATTGCTGGTTTGGAGGGAGAAGAAAGCATTTAAAGATACAGAGAATCTAATAGCTACTCAAAATGAAAATCGTAATGGAAGATCACGAACGAGATTAAAACGTAGAATTGCAAGCAATGATTATAAAAATGGCGTAAACAATTTTATTTTGCTATTTTTAAATTGGCTAATTTTATAAAAAAAATTATTTTTTTTATATTTTTAAAAACTTTGTCGCGAATCTCGCTGTTTTGGCTTATATGAAAATGGGGTAAAATTGTTGAAAACAATTTTGACAGATGCTGATCAATGATTTTTCAATGATCCGTAAAGTTATGAGGGATTCGATATTATTTTAGGCAGTGTGAATATGAGAATACGTTGAATTTGATTTTTTACAGGAAATGTAAAAATTTGAGACTGTCTTACTAGGGTGGACATATGATTTCGATGGTGGATTGTACATCAATAGGTTAGCTTATAGAGGATTCAATATTTTTCAATCGAGATAATGACTGGTAAGCACGTCGTTCGCGTGGAAAATTTTTTTCTCGTTTTACGACAAGTTATTTACGTTGACGAAGGATATTTGAAAATTAAAAAAGAATCGTCAACGGCAACAATCACGGACCGTACGAAACGATGAGACTAGGAAAATATACGAGAAACGAATTCACCTTCCTCTAACATAAAATAATATAAGAGCAAGAAAGTAACGGATAAGAAATCTATTCAATATTTAAGGCAAATAATTAAAGATGGTTATATCACGTAAAAGAACGTGTACAGAAGTAAAAAAAATCCGGATCACCGTGGAAAGTTGAAATATGAAAAATATAGGAAATCGCAAAACGATTCGATACAAGGAAGAATCTCGTACAAAAAGCAACAATATATCACGTAATTAAAAAAAAAAACAACGAATTAGTCTCGGACAGATTGATCGAGTGATTCTAGACTTAAAAAAAGAGGGATTAATAATAAAAGAGAAATAAAAGTTGACCCTAATAGAAATATTGCCGTGAAAGTGGTGACGAAAATTGGATTTGATCCTTTCAAAGGTTCAAGTGCTGAGACATTTTTTTTCATCTCCAACCGACAAAGCGAATTGGAAATGGAAGTGTTAAAAATGCTAAGTGGTCTCTCGCGAGTAATCTATCCTAATTATAAATCTTAGCCGCAGATTGGTAGGGAGGACAAAAAAAAGAGAGAACGAGAGAACAATTAATTCCCTTCTTGCTCCACATCGCAACGCGACGGCATAACCAAGAGACATAGGACTTTCTGGCTGTAAAGCACAAGGATCAGTTTGAAGGTAGGAGATAATTATATCTACATTACACCTTGCACTCAATTAGATCATATTAGACGACTAATGTAAGTTAACTTTACACAGAGTCGATTCATAGCATGTTACTGCAGCAAGATCATTAATAAGGGATGAAGTGTCGCCAGCTTCAATATTCTCACAGCGGACCCAACCTGCTGACTATAGCAGGATTTTTTTTCTTAGAAAGCATCATTCGCGTCAAAGATTACGATCGACGTTCATTACGTTGTTCCAACTCAATTTTACGGATAAAGTACGTCTATCCTACGTTCAATGTAATTCAATAATTGAATCGTGCTCGGCGTGCAGAAATCTCACTTCGTTTAATATTCCACGTAAATTTTGTTTGCAGCCAAGAGCTCTTCCTATTCTAGGACATATGGTTAGACTACTTGTAGTTTTTACTTAACATCGAGACTATCGGAGGCCTCTATAATGCCATTTAATTAAAATTATTAAATGGCGACCTGGAAAACTGCCCAAAAAATCGACATAATAATCGTGGATTGACGTAAGCCTATACATAGGCTCGAGTAGTACTACAACTTCGATCAATCAAGTCCTTATAGCATATATTAAATATGTATTCCCAAAAGTGCCCATGCCGTCGGCAAAGGGTGCGGCAGTCTACAGATTAAATAAAGGACTAATGGGAATTCTTAAGTCTTTTTTTGGAAAAGTAAATTTTACTGTTATACGTTACACTTATGGAATGCCGCAAATTTCCGACCTTCGTTGTCGCAGTGTGGGGAATCATAGGAGAACGATACTAATAGCTGGTATAAATTATTGAGGCTAAAAAATAGAGTTGACTTGCAGAATTTCATAGCTTCGAAGCTTTCGTTTCTATCGGAGAACTGTTTTAAGGTCCTCGCTTTAAATTACTCAAACAAACCTAACCTAACCTTGAAATTCGTTTTGAAATTCCATGCGTCGAATAACGATATAGCGGGATACTATAACATCAAGTGGCCCACGATTCAACGGATCTCTAAAAAATTCTTTTAAATAAAGTCTACTGCTTCCGGTTTGCTAAGAAGTGGATGAGACTACTCGAACTAAATATACACTCGATTCCTGATAACTTGACAACATGACTTACACAACATGGAGCAAGGAAGAAGGGGTTATAAAGGATACAATAAAAGAACACGAGGAAAGTAAAAAGAGATGAGGCTGAGACTGTTCCATACAAAAGTATCTAAGAAACAATAGGATGCTGCCTACTCCTTTTTTTCTGTGCATTAAAAGAACAATGGGTTTGAAGAAGAGCGAAGCCACGAATGGGTACGTACCTTGAGCTTCCATATCCTGGCGAAGTCCAGTGGACAGCTTTTCTACTTTCTACTCCTCTTCGACTTTCTTCTTGAGTGTCTATTTATTATTCGTTATATATACACTTATATACTCCGTCTACTCTTCTACTCTTATCACTTTGACAAATGATTTATTCAGTATTCTCTCTACGACCATCTTCTCGCTTACACGTTCAGTGAGACACTGGCCGCTGTCTTGCTGTCCAAAATTATTATCTAAAAAGTCTGATATGACGTGAAATGATCTTTGACCTCTTCGCAAGACCTATTACTACGGGATGAAAACATAATGAAACTTCGTAACTTCACCGATTTCCAGAGCTTATTTGTAGGTAACCCATGTATGCTTTTAGCTATAGCTGTTACAACAAAGTTTTTTTTTCATTCGATTGTTGGTATCAATTGAATTATATCTATAGCACTCAATTCGTTGAATACGATGTCTGAACTTGCTTGAGATATCAGAAAAACGATCCAGCGTGTAAATTATATTTTAAATATTTCATTTACTTCTGGTTATTTAAAAAATTCTGAACACTTGAACAAACAACAAATTCACGTTTAATGGGAATTTTATAGTATCCAGTGTATACAAATCGTGTTTACAAAAGATGTTCGGTCAAGGAGGTATCTGGGACTTTTACTGAAATCTTTTAGTTTTCATTGAGTATTCCGGAACTTTTGCCAGCAGACAACCAACCACCTATGGCTTCCATTAGAATTACTATTTATTCAATGGAGTCTTAGGAATCGTATAAACACATGGCAGACTTCTGATACAATCTGGTAGTCGTATACATGTCATTCTTTAACATACATCAGCGTCGGGTCAAAGTACACCTCAGTTATGGTATTGGGAAAAAAATAAATTGCAAGGAGTATATCACCACGAGGATCTAATGTCTTAAGAAAATAAGAGTAAGCTATAGCAACGTGTGAGTATGATAAAAGAAAAATATGAGACGTTCTTAGGCTACAATTTAAGTGATATACGTGTATCGAACCTTATCTTGACATTTTCCGGATCCATTTTTATGTATTTCTTATCAGAAGAATAGCTTGAAGAACGTAATTTAATACAGATTATGGAAGTTGAACGAAGAATTTTAATTTTTCATAGAAAACTAATAATCCTTATATCAATATTTGCGTACTTGAATCTCGTCGGCTTAACTACTCGTTGTTAGCAAGTTGAATCTTCAGGTAATCCTATTGACGTGACAGAATCTTTTGATTGAAGTTAATCCTTTAAATTAATAATTACGATTCGACATGACGATAAGGCCTCTTAGTATTCTTACTAGTATAAAAAAAAGGCTTCTAGGGAATTTAAAACTACCGTTACGAACGGACAACTTTTCTCTAATTCTTTTCAATTAAATCCGAATTCACATTAATCGATCAAAATGTCGATCTTTTTCAATAGTGTTCATCACTTACGAATCAAACGACAATCTTGCTTTTTTAAAAAGCGTTTCATAGAATTCTTATTAAGTCCTAATAGTCGAATAACGGAGTTTTATAGTTTTTAGATTATTGGTCAAAACAGAGATAATGGCTGTCCTGAAAGTGACGTTCGCCACTTGCAAGACGATTCGAACGGCACCGTCGGTATTTGTACGTGACGCGATAAAACTCGATTGAAAATAAGAATCATTCAGAAACTTTGAAAAATCTTAATTCTACAGACCAACTCGTGAATCAGTGTTGTGGTTGAATATTGGAGATATGGCGAAAAGTTTATTAAACCACAAACTTGGCCGTACACCTTCTCTTGGCCATAGAACTCTATTCACACTCTGATATTGGTATTTCTATTTTATTAATTATAAATGTTAGCATAACGTATAAAATTAAACTAACTTATCCATCAAAACTAACATACGCATGTACCTGAATAGGCCCATAGATACCATAACCTAAAAAGTCAACATTGCATGAGAGACTACAACACAGGCAATCTAATGAAAAAAATAAATATTGAAAATACTAATGAATCCTGCATTTTATATTTAACGAAAGACATTCCAAGCATCTTAAACTAAATTTCAATGACAGATAAAACGGAAAACAATGGACCTTAGTTATAAAGAAATAGCTGCATATCCAAACAGATATACGTACTTGTCTTGATATCGAATTTTCGAAATTCAATTTTTGTCAATCTGCTGTTCAATTCGTTTAAAGCTATTTATTGTTTAATTTTTATGAAGATTTTATTGAATTTACTATACTTGATTATCTGAATTGTCTAGCCTAACATTTGCTACCACCTAATTACACCTATTGTGCTTCATATTTATATAGTGTTGTAAATGAGAGTAATTACTTAGAGCAGCACCCAGTCGATTAATCCCACAAGGATAATTTCTCCTACATTCTATACTCGTCTCTAGACATCTATTTACTGTATATCTATACCGTATATCTATACGTATACCAATCGAGTAACATTCACAGCTCCAATAACAATCTCCGATTGCGTCAATGGATAATTCTGTAGAACTCTAATTGCTAGACTAATGACCTTCATTGATAGCAAGGATTCCTTATTAGGAATTGAAATGTTAAATTCTGTATCATTTTCTAAGGATTCCCGGGATAGTGCTTAGAGATTAGCTTTTCGCTACATTAGCCTCTGCACCTTGATGGAAATTTGTTCAATTCGTTATAGACTTATACCTGCAAGGAAATCCTCGAAACGAATGCGCAACCCTTCTCATTTATTTTTTCTACTTTTTATCGCGAACATAATTTTACCCCATATATACACATATAACTATAGTAAGCCTGTTATTTACTATAGTCAAACCGTTTCGCATGATTTATATGCTGTCTTCGCCGATCGTATCGCTGTAACTATTTAATGGATAAGGCGCAGCACGCGATTTTCCCTGAGCCTCAAAGTTTTTTCTTTTATTTTCTTTCATCCCTCGGGGAATTAAGGGATTCGCCAAAGTTCACTTTTGTTCTCTAATGTTGCCTGTCAAATCCTATATTCCTGACTTTCGTCTAGGCTGTTTTTAGTAACGTACTCTTATAGCTTTATAAATATACAGAATTATTCAGGCCAGAGGCATAACCTGTAGTTAGCCTGTTCATTTGATTTCTATCAGAATCAATTTTTAGTGGTGCATTTATACACTGAACTAGCTAGTATGTATATTCGCACACCCCATTCCTTTGAAACTTACAATAATATTCTCTCGCGTTAGCACAATCGTTCACCCAAGTGCTTACAAAATTCCATATAAATTTAGTATGATTTTTAAATAAAACGAGAGATTGAGTATCACTAACTTAAGCTTATCCAATTTCAGGCTTCTTGATTGTGCCATGCTAGAAAGAAAGGACCGTTTACATTTACACAAGTGGCCATCTAAATATAAGAGTAGGCCGGTGTACATTGGAACGATATAAAGAGTCAATGCAGAATCAGTTCCGGATGTCCTTTGTGTCACTAATAGACAGACAAAAAAAATAAAGAGAGGGACAGTGAACGAGAGAGAAAAAGAGGCAGAATACATAAATATAATAATTAAATTAAAGATAAGGATACCCCAAAACTTACGATCCTTTGGTGGGTCTTAGTATAACCAACTTGAAAATATAATTAGTACCATCCCTTGTATGCACGTGAACTTAGTGAACTTAGAAATTCTCTGAGAGACTTATGCTTTTGGAAGGGTTCGCCTGTACGTAAGCTTAAACATAATTATATAATTGATTAAGAACTCAGACTGTTTATGATACTACAAAGTATATTGGATTAAATATAATAATTGTCAGTGGATGAATAATTTTGTTTTTGATTTATGTTATAGTCGTCTTCATGTGATATTCGCTGTTTCCCATTTAATCAAGACCCAGTGTCGCAATATCCTCTCTCTCTCTCTCTCTCTATCTTGAATAAAATATTTGGATCATAAATAATACTGATACCCAGGAGAAGATGCATTGCGAATTTATAGATTTTTATGAAAATAGAATAGCGACATCGTGGACAGCGACAGGAACAACCATATTACTTGTCATTGACTTCAGTGCCAATTAAAGTGTTTTTCTTGTAAATACATAAGAACAGAACAGCAGTTCCATTATATTGGTCCATTAAGTGAATAATTTGGTTAAATTCTGAATGGAATTAAATTTACTTATGTTAGTTAGTATAAGACTATGTAAAGTGGCGTGACGTTCAAAATTAATAATCATACAGAAACGTGGACTGATAAGAAAATTCTCGCAAACGTAATCTCTGTAAATGCATCTTGAATTTGATTCCTATGGCTTGGCGCGTAATTGAGCGTGATGCATGGTAACATGTCCTAGTCACAAGGGTTGATTCTCTTGAGGCGGAATAGTGAGTTGGCTTCAAGCCAATTTAAACCCTCAAAAAAAGTAGTTACTTTACGCAGATTTCTATGCATAAGCATCTACATATTTTTTTATTTTGGTGTTACACATACATACATCGTATTTCATGCTATATTTAGGCGTACGTAATTAAAAATTATATCTGTCGTTCTCAGCCTTCTTTGATCGTCATACATTTAAATTTAATTTATTCACGAGCGTCAACTTGATTAGAGTAATATTTTATAGCTTCCATGTTAAATTATTGAGACAGAGATCGAATATGATTTGTCCACATTCTCTGCTTGTCAAAAGTGATTAGTCGTTACGCTCAGAGAATCCTGAGTAGCCTCGATTTCTGATATTTTTTTTAAAGTCTGGAAAGAAAAAAAGTTTCAATCTTTCCTCGAGCAGCTAACAAATTTTCCAAGCCATTATCCATAAGTGTCATATATGATCTCTTACCTAGTATTGCTAGTCTGATGAAAAATAGGACTCTATAAAATGGCCCTGCGGTCGTTTTGGGATTATGTGTGAAAGTTACATCGCTCGGCATTCACTGGAGCAGATATCCTATTTGCGCCATTTTGTCAATATTATGACTATTATCGTGAAAATCCTCTCTCAGCAGATATCGAAAAGCTCAACGAGATTTTCGAGGATTTTCACAACGGGATAAGATCAGTATCTATAAGAGAATAAATTTATTCGAATTACTGGTAACTGCTGTAATAATATTTTGATGTTATTTTTATATTTTTTTTTTTCATCAGAATGATCTATGATAGAATTTTATGCATTACAAGGAAATCATAATTTATAATTGACGTTACTGAGGAGCAAGTAGACAACTTCTTACTTCAACTCACTCTGTGTATGTCCAGAAAAGGACGTAGACGGGATAACGCATAATTATTCTAATCCGTGACGACACATTGGAATTCATTTAAGTATGTTTTTATTTTATTTCACTGAAAAGTTTCAAGGTTTTAGCATAGGACGTTTCGGTATTGCAGAAATGAATCTGTGCCCCAAGGTACGTCAAGTGCATCCAGTGCATTGGCTAAGTGTCGGGTTGCGTCATATCGCCCCAGGATTCTGAATCTCCATAGGATTATTGAAGATCGATTACATGTCGAGGACTGGTCAAATCCACTTTTCATTTTCTGTACCAGTCATATGCACATGCATGCACCTAGATGTTCATTGGGATGCACAGGATGCATATAATAAAATACGGAAATGCCCATCTCGTCCTTCAACGCTCAGAGTTCAGTTGCAATGCGGTATCAGGATCGAGACGAAGTGCATGGACAAAAGAAAAAAATGTATCCAATTAAAATTCACTGTCCTAATAGCGTCAATGTCTTTGGTGGAAACAATGCTGTGCAAAATAATTCTGTATATCGTTACTGCACGACAGGAGTGACTTTATTAAATTTTGTATTCAGGACTAATTTTTGTATTCAATATTTTTTTGAAGATTTTTTTAGTAGAGATACTGATAAACAGAGGAAAGAGTTTGTCTTTGAATATATATTACATTCTTTGAGTAAATATATTGGAGTATCTATAAAAAATTATTAAAATCGAACAATTAATTTTATTAAATAAAATTATTAATAGAATTTTTTATAGGTGTTTATCAGTTCTTCAATGGTAGATTCAAATTGAAAATTCAAATGCGAATGAGATTTGATAAAGATAGTAATTGCTTGAGGTACTAACTCCTAGGGTTATTTCTAAAGGTACTAAAGGTACCATTCGAGGCTGTCGCTATATCGGGATGACGTTTACAACACGAAACACGAGCAATCCGTTTACACGGCACATAGCGTGCACATCGTACAGTATAAGGTAACATCGATGCATCCTGTACTTGGATTGGATCCATTTCGATTGGTAGGATCTTCACCTTCCACTTTACACTATAGAACTTCCGAGCTGGTTCAAACTATCAGGGAATTACTGATTGCTCACTCAATAAACACCAGTGACAGTTACCACGTAGTGTCTGTATTGCTGCAAGCACGAGAATTCCTACTTGTAGTCTGTAAGGGATGAAGCTAAAATACTCTTAGGGACAGTGGGTACGTATAACAAGGGCTATGTATACTTTTGGCAAAATTTTTAGAATTTAAATTTCATATTCTAAACTGATGGATCCATTGAATTTTTATACTTTCAGCAATAATTTAAATTTGGAATATCATCAATATTTATGGTTTGTAAAGTATGAAAATCGATTTTCAATGTTAAGTGTGGACTGAGACTGTATTTTGAATGTGTGACTTCGTCACTATATACATACGTAGGGAAAATCAAATAAGCTGTAAGACAGAGGCTTCTAAGCAAGTGATAATATTTTTCCAACCCTTGTAGTCTCGAGGGTGAATGCTGAAAAAAAGTGTTATATCTTTGGGACAGACAATAAAATTGTACACTTTTTTTTTGATAATTGATCTAACAGGATTTTATTCTTTTATTTCTGTTTACGGGGCGAATTATTATTGTTGCACTCTGGTAAGCGTCTGGAAAGATCCGTCAAATTGCTCAAGACTTTTTTTAAAAAACTTTTTGTTTTATTATACTGTCGTCAAGTAAGTTGAAGAGGTCATTTTGAGGAGAAGAAACTTTACTATACTCAAGTTTTCCCAATTTTCCCTATTACATGACTCTTTTCATGGGAGGCGTATGCCTCTTTTTTCCTCTTACTTATTTCAAAGAATCTCGTTCTAATATATCCGATTAAGAACTAAATTAATCAGAATTCTACGCATGGATTCCTCTGATATGCTACTCTCCCTACGGATTATAATAATTTTCTGATAATATGTTATCTTGAGATAAATTGAAAATTATAATTCGATACGAATTTTTATGAAAATATTTAAAAAATATTATGCTATTTTTATGATCCTCCGCATTCTTCGAAATTCCTCGTTAATTATTTTACGAGGTAGATAATAAAATATTACAAAAGGCCTATCCCTAACGATCACCATTTCATTTTTGCCAAACATTAATAATTGAAACATTCCCTAACAGCGTCTTAATAGGTTAACTAATGAAATTCATCGAATTCCACAACTTACTTGTATTAACAGCGTACCAACCTTTTCGCAAGAGAACTCACGTCATTGCGAATCTATACACATTTTTACGAATTAATGCGATAAAAACAAAAGAATTGTTGGAACATACAGAAAAAAATTCATTACCACCAAAGTTACTCCTTGTATATTTTTCATGTGGTTTCTTCAATTCTTTGCGATTCCATTCCATAGTAGAAAGGACTTCACGGATATGGAATCTCGCAAAATTTACGGATTCCTCCAAAGGATACTAGTGCTACCCATTAGGAAATCCCCAAGGAAGAGAAAGCACTCGAGAGATTAGCTAGGTTGGCTTAACTCGGTAAGCCTAAAATAACTTGTGAATTTACTGAAATTTTGTTTTAGGATACTGTTCGAATTACAACTTATAATTCAAGAAGTTCTGAGGAAGAAAATTAGTATACATATATTCCCATGGAAAATTTCACTGTGATACTCATGCAGAAAAATTTTTTCTTAGATTCCAAAAATTGTGAAATTAATTATTACTTCTTTAAATTATTTTTTATTCCTGCTCATTGTGCTCGTTCACCAAATAAATTCCTGCAATTGTGCAACTGAAAGCGCGTCGAAACGCTCATTAATTTTAACAGGAATTCATTAATTATCTGCATTAGTTCTCATACTATTAACGTACTTTTCACGTCGCGTGGAGAAGGGATACTGTTTAATATTTTAATCATTTGATATAAATTATTAATTTGTATTTCCTATACAGAATACATTTATCGTCTGTTACAGGATGTTTCAAGAACCGAAAATGGAACATGAAAATGTATCGGATAGTAACGATACGTACTTTCCTTCTGCAAATGAAACCATCACCGAGGATTATATATTCGATAGGACAGATGTTAAGGTGGTTTTCATCACCCTCTACTCCATAGTCTTCCTCTGCTGTTTCTTCGGTGAGTTTTTCGCATGTTTATCTTGTTGTTCCCCTGAATCCGTTCCGTTCCAGTGAATAACTGGTTAATGGTACTTTTTTAAATAATATTCTTTACTACTAATTTTTATCACCTAAGTTACCTAGTACTCGCCAAATTTCATCCTCGTGGCTGAATCTTTAAAAGCTCGAATTATCGCTCGACTTTATGCTATGTTATTACGTTACGTATGGCGGCTTAAGCTATTCTACCGTAATAAAGTACCTAATTACCTGTATCGTGCATTGGCCGAATAACGATGCTGCAGCTGACGAGCTGAAGGCTACTACAATTTCCGTTAATAGGAAATATGAGAAATTCAAAATTGCAATATACAGAGATCTCCATCGCATCGATGAACACGAAGCTTGATTATTAATCCAAAGTATTTAATCGGTGTAAGAGGATCTTTAGAGTCAATAAAAAATTTCTTTAATTAATACATATAATTTTGAATTTCTCAATTTTCAGAATCAATAAATGCTACGGTAATACGTACTGTATTATGTATATAGAATTTACACGACGTTTTGGTTGCCATGGATTTGGCAGTTAGTACGGAAAGGGAACTTTGTTAAAAGCAGATGAGCTTAAAAGGGTTGAAATACTGACGATATAGTTTCCACACGTAACAAGGGTCATGAGGATGGCAATGGGAATCTGTTTATGAGGCAAAATTTTCGCAGCTCCGCGTACCAAATGGTCTGTCGATTCTCTTAGAAGTTCCAGCGTCGCGATATCTATTTCTCACGAGAGACAATGGCGGTTGCGGAACTCATGAGAATGCCACCTTAAAATATATGACTGCGCGAGGAAGGAAGCACGTATATTTTCATGAATTAATACTATCCTCTACTGTAGTTCGACCGTATTAGTGAATTGATTTTTTTCTATACTCTTTCTGTACATAAATTTCAATTTATACAAGAGCGTACGATTTTATTTATCTATCATATTAGAAACGTCGCCCGGAGCCGTTTATTATGTTATACCTGTTTTTTTAGATTTTGTTTTATGCCGGCATTGTGTAATGAAAAATACACATGCTGTTTTTCGTATATGCGATAGTATATGTATATTAAGGTACTTTCGCATTGTTATTGCAAATATATAAAGAAATACTTTATAGCAACATGGAAAAATATAATTAAAAAAAAAACAAGAAATAGAAATATATCCTTGAAAACGTCAAAAACTTGAATCACCCTCGTGTCAGTTCCTTGTCCGTATTTGCAATCCATATTGTATATTAAGAGGTAAGGAAGTTATTCGGAATCATTTATGCAATGTGCGCAAGGAGCAATTTAAATTTGTAGGAAATGAGCTTTAAGGATGGAGACATTAACTGTGACAAAAGTTTTGAACTTACGAAGAATTCACAAGGGGAGTTACCGTGTCCTTAATTCATCTGTAGTACACTTGCTTAAGAATTTCGTGAAGTCTCGTAGAAGGATGCATTTGATTTGGAAAGGTCAGTGACGTCAAACAGAATGCGAAAGTTTACGTAATAGAATACCTGTATCTTATATCAATATACTTTCTACCCTAGCAGCGTTACGACGCCCGGAAGACTTTTTCAAGAAGACACGGGGAAAACTTCTTTACTTTCGTGTTAAATGATTTCAACGACATTTAACGAGGAGGGTATACCTAGTTAATTATATCTGTAGTACGTATTATTATACAACAAGAGTCATTAAACTCTATCATAATGAAATTCGACATGGGTTCCTATATATTTTTGTGTATGTATGTATGTCTGTATTTATTGTTCCCCGTAGGGTTACAAATCGTCTCTCCCCTCCCCGCACGCATCATCAGAATCCTACTCCTTCTCCCGCTTCTCTTTCACCCCTCTTGTACTTCCGTTTCATTCGTTTCAATCCTCCTCTCATTCTTTCGTTCCTCTCTCCTCCTCTCTCCTTCTTTTCTCTCTGTCCCTCCTTCCTTTTCCTTCTTCTTATCTTCCTACTCTCTTTTTCTCTATCTTCCTCATCCAATTTTCCTCTTCTCCCTCCTCTCTAAATTTCTCTGACACTCTTTCCTGACAACTTCCCCCTTCCGTAGCTCCCCTTAAATATCCTTCCCATAGATGCTCCCAGTCCCTAACCTCATTTCCTAGCCTGAATCTTGCCACTCTCTTTCATCTGCTCTCACCTATCCTTTCGTTTGGTATCCCGGTTGATTCTCTTATCTTCCCCTAACTTTTTTCTCTTTGCCTTTCTTTACCCATCGCCTCTACTGCCTTAAAGTCCATGCTTCCTTCATCCCCACCTCTCACTACCTCTACCCCTTTCATTTCTCTTTCTCTAAAGAACCTCTTTCTTTCTTCCTCCGAATTCCATGCCTTTCCCTCTCCTTTTCCTCTCTACATTTCCTTGCAGTCCCGCTCTCCTTTCCCTCTGCTAGTTCTCTTTCAAAACTCCATGCCCTTTTTGTCTTCTTCGTTCTTACTTTCCTTTTTTTTATCGTTCCTCTTACACCGTTCTTATGACCCTTTCCTCCACTGTCCTTAGCTCCTCTTCATTCCCTTCCTTTTCTTTTCTTTCCCTTTCCTTCAATCTTTTTCCCATTTCTTACATTCTCCTCCATAGCTCTTTTCTCTGTTCCTCCCATTTTTTCTCCCTTCCCTTTATCTCTCTCTTCAACTTTTCCATTTCCTTCCTCATATCCCTCCTTTGCCCCTTCTCTTCCTGCAGTACTCCCCTTATCACCCTTCTGATCTCTCTCGTCATCGCTGCTATCCCCTACCCCTCCACCTTTCTTCCTTTTTCCTTCACATCCGGCGATCTCTATACCTTCTTGCTGTTTCCAAACACCCACTTTTCTTCCTCTTTTCACCTTCCCTCCTCTTCCTCCTCCTGTTACTCTCTCTTCCATTCAAAATAATCCTCTACCGAACCGTAACGTGCTCTCCTTTCTACTGTCAATCTTTCCATATTCTTCGCTCTTCCCCTCCTACTCGCCTCTTCGCAATTCTCCCCGTCCCCGTTCACTTCCGCCATCTCTCGGTAATTATCTCCTCACTACCTTATCCATCCAACCTATTCTTTACTTCCACCTTCTGTCTCTCCTCTTCAGGTGTCTCCCCTGCTCAATCCTCCTTCTCTGCTTGCCTTGTTCCCGCGTTATCACTCCCTAGCCTCCCAAATTATCTCTGGTTCCTATATCATTAATATATCTCTTATGACGTTTCTAAAATTAAAAAGAATCCCTCAAATGCCATTGAACAATGTGCAAGCGAAAAATCTTTATACAATTACGTCCATTCTACTCTGGTTGTTTCTTCAAAATGGCCTTACTGTTATTTTACTGTCATTACGGTAACGCGCGCTTTCGGGCGCGATTCAAATACCTACAGCGCTGCAGCCCTATGAACAAATACAGCATTGCACGGCATATCTATTCTAGAGTATTTAATTTGAGAATAAGTATTAAAAGGGCTTCTTTTTAAATTAATTTTTTTTCATTTTTTTGGAAATTCAATGGAGATTTCGAAACTGGCATACCCTTTGACTTAATATTCTTGAATGAAAGAGTAACACGTGTCAAGATTATTGATTATTTGTCACGGGTAGGTATATTAATATTTCATACTCACAAATTATGTTATCATCGTAAGATAATAGCCTAATTTATACCATGTATCATGAAATGCATATTTAAACATTGTATTTCTATGAAATAGTTTTAAAATGCCTTGTAAACAAATATTACACAGGGTACTATACGAATATAATGCTTTACTATGTGTATCGGCTGCTCTGTGTAAACTAGATCAATTGTTAAAAAATAAGTTGAAAAATATATATTACAAGAGGTTCAAGAAGAGTTATGTGATACTATGTTTATATAGTACATAACGATGATGATTCCATTATTGACGATGTACATCGGAAAGAGTGTCGATATCAAGTTACAGAATTTTCTGTACAAGTATCGATTTTCTTCTATCTTAATAACGAAATGGTTCTTTATAATAGAAGAGAAAACAACATAAACCTGTCATCTCATAATAGCTCTGACATAACGAGACCTATATCCGGGTGAACTGAAGACCCGACGAAGACGTCGGAGAAAGTGTTTGTGCTTTCAAGATGGTAAAATCAATTGATGTTGGATATCCTATTGATACCTGTAAAGCTTTCTATACGAATATTTGACAAATATTTGATATCAAAAAATTTCCTTTTTATCAGTATGTTATACATATGAGACCATTTTCGCAGATTTTCATTGCACGCTTTGTTGCTTACGTTAGTTTTCGCAATTTCGTTTTTCTGAATAACTGTAACGACGTACGTTGAGTCAGTAAGCATTTGGAATTTTTAAGTATCCAATAATAATGTAAGGTATGTGGATGAGTTACATATTAGCCAATACGAATAAAAAATTATTCATTTTCCTATGGCGTTACGCAACTTCGTGTACTAGAAGATATTCATTCAGTATTCCAGACACGATCAGCTACTATAGGGCAAACTGCTCTGCGGCCATCATTCCGGCCATTGTAGTCACGCGTGATCCAAAAAGGAATGCAGAACTAGTAACATGTCTGACCGATCGTTACTTTGCTGCACGTACTTTGATATTTGTATAATGATATACTGGCAGTGCCGCAACGCCATTAAATATCTTGAGTTTCGTTTAAATTGAATATTTAAATTTAGAGGTTTTTCTATTTCCCGTCATTATTCAAGCGGACAATCACGTACTGGATGCACTATTGATTTTTACGCTCTTCCATTTTATCTCGAATTTGAGTAAGCTTGTATTCCAAATGCTGGGATGAATTATCTCTAAATTACGATTCCTTAAAGATTTTCACGATATACTGCTATGATAGGTTTGAGCCTGATAGATTATTATTTTCCTGAACTTTCAAATCCTTAAATAGTCATTTACGCCAGATTTAACTGCATCGTAACCAATCCATGTTACGTAATATGGTTTGTAAAATTTAAAATATCGATAATATAGGTAAATTTATCTATTGCGAATCGAATTATTATTTTCATCAATTTATCTTCTCACGATCGTTTCGTCATTAATATCTTGGGCGTGTATGAAATATGGAAACAGCATTCGATCTTACGAGAATTTCCGGTTGGAAGCGTGATACGTGTTTCTTAGTAATGCAAGGGTACACGTGTGTTACAAAGTTTTGCACTTGATTGATTAGAAGTTCGATCAACTTGGGAATAATAAAGTGATGCTTTGTGGAATTTATTTTTCTGGTCTATGTGCTTCTACCACCGGGATTGAACTAGAGTGGAAATAGATTGAATTTGCGTATATATTGTGACGTTATCTTTCGACTCGCGGTCACAAGGCAAATCCAGCTACCGATTCAGATAACGTTCTCGCTTTCTGGTTCCCCTCGAGTCGCCACCCTGATCGGAAGATACGTTCTCCGATTAATTCGTACAATTACACCGATGCTCTTGGAAGAACTGTTATTGTTTAGTCGAGGTCCAGGTGATCGTATCTGGTCTCGACGTACAGAGTTGCCCGGCAGAGAAGAGGACCCGAGAAGTAGGAAGGTAGAAGGACCCGATAGTTAAAGACGTGGTGCCCAGCTGTCGCCCCATGAGAGGAAGCGGCCGGAATATGTTTAAGAGTCACGTATCGATTCGTTAACGAACGATCTCGATTTGGTTTAAAGGGACGATTCGAGGGAAAGGATAAGAGTTACCGGTTATAAGGAACTCGACCAATCAGAATGATTAGTTATCATATTCAACCATTGTCAAAGCAGTCTTCCTATACGGTATAGAAAGTTCTTGCTCGTGTGGTTCTCGCAATATCCAGGAAAAGTTATCGATTTTCTGCGTGTGTATTGTGCAATGCCCACCTGATTGTCCCCTGGATGCAGTTCTCGGGCTTCACGGATTAGCTGAACCAGCTCCAGTCAGGACATCCAATTTGTTAATTGGTGGAGGTATTTCGATTGTTTAGCTCCGGTTTGGTCTGCTACACTCTCGATCAATTGCTGCCTGCTTCCGGCTCTATTTACCTGTCCCTTGTTCCGAACCTCCCTACCTCAACCTTGCAGCCTGAGCGGCCGTGCGTTTCGTAACCGTTCAGTCCTGTTCCTGCATCCAGTTGCGTTTGATGATTTTACGCGAATCCAAAGATCAGCACCTACGGTTGCGTTTCTCGATTTTACGCGTCCAGAAAATGGATAGGATCCGTTAAGCTATCGCCTCTTCTGATAGGTTCCGTCAGTCTCTCCTTTCGGTGGATTTGAGTCTGTTCCACCTCAACTCCCAGGTCATACCGGCTCGTTAGTTCCCGTTGAAATATGATTTTTCTTTAAGACGAAGTTTCTCCACAGTGACAGTGGAAGGAGCTCGAATATTGGGAACTAGACAATTTTAAAGTGAAACTTCTATTTCGTTCTCTTATGTCGTCATTTTTTATTATTTTTACTGAAATTCTAATATCGCTCGAACGTTTCTTCTCTCATGGCATTCTTTTTATATTCATTATACGTTCTCAGTTCTACCTTGATTCTTGTCAGTTTGAGTTTGGAATTCCAAACAGCGAAGTTCACTGCCGCGAAACTAATTGAAATTAAATAGCCAGCCATTCTAATGGAGAAAGCGCCAATTTCTTATCGATCTGCAGAAAAGTATAAATTTAATATAATTGAAGCATAAAGACAGAGAATAATAATTCAAAGTTTCTCAATATCGATGTTTCTTCTTTTTGCCAATAATTCATACCGTCCTTCTAGGGAAGGATCCTTAATTGTTTTCCAATTAAAATCCTTAATTTTGTAACTATTTCATGAATATTCTTTTTGAACTTCCTGTGGACCGTACGTAACTCGCTATTTCGGCTGGTTGAATTAAAATAATGAGAACCCTTATTGCGCGGGCGCTGAATCAAAATCCCATAAATGATAAAAAATGTATTTCTTATCTTTACATTTCTAATGTTATTGCTGTCTGTGAAATTAACTGCGTGTTGTGAATGTGCATAACAAGCTGAAAATTCACACGCATCGAAGGACGATAGTGACCACCAATCGGCATCGCTAAAATCGATGACAGAATTTCAAGATATTTTGGATGCACGACATGTATCTTATACTAAACGGATAAGAAAAAAGAAAATATTATCAGAATTTATTTACTGTCAGAATTTCGCGAAACTTTGCTAAGATTTTATTTCTTAGCTGTCCTAGTATGGGGATCGTATCAATTAAATATGTTAGTAATAAGTTTTTTAAATAATTATCAGGATAACCTCTGCACCCCATGCATGTAAAGTCAAAAGGGGTAGCTGATGCATAGAAAGGATATTTTTGAAATTTTTCGAATATCCGTCCCTCCTTTCCGGCCGAAAGTAACTCTTCTTTTCCAAATTAAACTTCGATAGCTTTTTCATATCGTATCCGGAGGTTTCTCTATCTCTTGGGATTCGTCATAAACATAACCTAAACGCGTGCCTAATGCGCTACTATGAATCTCAACACGAATCCAACGTGCATTCCCGTTTACATTGTAAGATGTTCTATAGATGCGTCTAGTAAAGCACTTGCTTCTATTCCAGATAATGCAACAGCTATATATATACTCAACCACATAGTTGTAATAGGAGCACGTAACCGGATAATTAGACGTAGGTTCGAAAAGATTAATTTTTTAAGCTTTAGCCTATATAACTGACTATGTGAATGGAGGTCGTAAATACTCTTACTTTAATTTACTGTTGCACTTTAGTGTTCCAAAGCAAAGAAATTCCCCCACTTTCAGGGCCGAACTGATTTTGCTGAAACGTGCAAGGAATTCGATGATCGTCGACACAGGTATCCTACTTTACCGACAAGACACGTGTGATATCTAAGAGATACGTTTGATACCAGACGATATAGGAGGTTGATATAGAATTAAAGGAGCGTTATTGATCAGTGGTCGGGAGCTTTTTTGTCCTATTTTCTTGGGATATATTTAGAGAATTGTTTAAATTAATAACAATTAAAATATCGAAGGTCACGTTCTGATGCTAGTAGATAAAAAAAGACCATAATCTATCTTATCGGAACAGTCCATATGGGATGGGATATATTGACGCCATGAATTTAAAACTTTTTTGGTCTTTTCATAAAAAATTGAAGGTGGGTACATCTGGTCTTATCGTTAATAAAATTATCAAGCGCTTACGTAGGGTAGATACTTTATGAGACTCGGTAGGTTTTAAATCATATAACATTTTTTTTAACGAAAAATTTTTAATCTAGACATATTTTCAATTTTCTCAATGTACATACATTCGCTTCGAGGAAAGTTGGGTCATTTTTGTTCGCTGTTACTCTTCTCACAGACTTTTTATGTACTGGCGTAATTTTTTGAAATTCAACAATATCCCATGTCTAATCAAAAATAAAACTTTTTCGTTTGCAGCAACCGGATTTAGTCGGAAATAAAAGCATGTGATTTTAAAAAATTTTCGACGTATTTACTATCAAGCTTTACCATATTCGCTTTTTGACGTATACTAAATCCCAAAAATAACAAGGACTATCTGCATGACGGTGAAAATAAATATGTAAGGTAGTGTTGTGTCGTAATTTCCTTTTTTTTAAACTTATCAAATCACGTGCATAATATCAGTGGAATCGCATACCGTTCACTGTCAAGTATCGTGGGATCGATTTCATATTGAAATCTTAAACGTCACTTAATCCACTATACGGTGTATCCGATAATCCATGTGAAATTGAGAATATTTTGCAAACAGGGTATATACAGTACAAAGTCATTCCATTTACATTAAACTGTATAGAAATCGTTGATAATATAAAAATATACCGTGTCAGAATTCAGTATGTATATATATATTGATAAATTTGCCTTATTTTTTTCTTAATAATATCTTAAGTGAAACGAAATGATGGATATGTCTCACGAAAACTCATATAAAACTACTTGGTCCTATCGATCCTTTGATCCTATTTCATACAAGCTGAAAGTTACAGATTAGGCTAGTTCGCTTATTCGAGACATCGTTTGCACTTAATTATAAAATTATTTATATGCTATCATACAAGATTTAATTCCTCGACAGAGTAATGACGTTTATGTGTATTTAATCGCGAAGCAAATATCATTTATTTGTGAACCCATCGAAATATAAACCGATGAGAATTACCCCAGCCGTGAATTTCTTAATGCGATCAATTAATGGATATACATGAAATCCCATTGAAATAATTTCTCATCCATAAATACGAATCTATTGAACTATGTGCTTGATCCTAATTTTCTGTTCAAAATTAAATATTGAAATGTAAAAATGGACATGGATGAACTTTAATAATTCCTTTATACAAATTTTTTAATTTTCATGTACCTAGGTGGATTTGAGTTTAAAATTAATATTGAAAATTTCGCTAATTCACTTGTAGTCTTAGAAATTACCGTATTGCTTAAGAGAATCCATGTAAATTTAAGTTTAAGGTAAGTTCGTTCCAGTAAAAAATTACAGGCTCTAGTAAAAGGTAAAAATTTTCTTATAAGTTAAATCACCGCTCCAAATCTCCCGGTTCTCTTATTTTTCACGAACGAATTAAAGTCACATAATTCGCTAATTTCGAAGGAAATCACGGACGTTTTCTTTCGCAAAATTGCACGTCTCAATGGGTACGTTCTCTTTAACCTGTTTGTAGAGATATTTGACGAGGATAACTTTATTTTGAAGAATCGTTATCGCAACTGCATATTACGGTTGGCTATAGAAGAACCGGAATGGAAAATTAAATTGGCATCTACCGCACAGTGCAGACGCTGACGACGGATAGGACGCCAACGTCGCGCTTTCGTTTCTTTCAAAGAAGTAAAAACCTTCTCTTCCTTTCAGTGCAAAATGATTTTTATTGTTATTCGCATGCTCTATCGTACCATGAAGAAATTTCACAGAGATTTACGGCAACCCCACATTTAACGTTCGCAATTTCACACTGCAACGTCCTCGCTGCTGATTCGTGCATAGATATTAATATAAATATTATCAAAAACGTTACGATAAGTCCTAAAAATACTTTTCTCGTTACTTTTTATCAAGATCCATGAAGAAAGTTTGAAAGAAAATAATGTTGGTTTTATAATATTTTTTGTTTTCTTTCTATCTTGACACAATACTGCATCTGCCGCTTTCTGACAAATTGAGGTAAAATATTTCGTCCCTCTTTTACAGTCTACTATCGATTTTAAGAACTTTCTGCATTGTCAGCTATCACGATATATTATGTGGAACGTAAAAATTAAAATTTGATAATTTTTATCGAAATAAGAGGTATGACAAATTTTTGATATTTGGAATACGAGCAAAAAATATTTTAATGTCTACTTTATACTTTATAATACAGCAGACTGATTTCTTCCTATGTGAAGTGACCCGTCCCTACGGGCGCACCAGTGTAACTTCCCATCAACGAATATCATGGGATTATGTAATTACTATAAGACTTCATCTCTGTTTATGATGCTTATTGCTACACTTTTGAATGTTTTTTATCACACAATTACCAGACTATTTATTATTACAATGTATGGTTGTGATTTTATTACGTTTATTAAGATAGAATACGTTTGATGGATAACGTGATCCTGCATAATCCATCACACGTTTATTTTGTATATTATTGTAGATACGCGTCTCAAAATTTCAATTTCACAAAAAAAAATTATTCAATATCGTTCGATGTTACTCCCTAATGGGATAAACGAAAAAATATGTTTTCATGACCCAAAGACCGTCTAAGAGATTTTAATTACAATTGCCACACGCAGATGTTGTTTTTTTTCAAGGAAAATAATTTTTGTATACGGAACAAAAGAAACTCAATTTGGACGAAGAACTTTGCCTACAATATGAATAAACGAAAGAACGTAAAATCATTTAACTTGAAAGGTATTATTTTTATTTTCCTTCATAATTTTCTCATATAACTTCGTGCAACGAAATTAATTATATTTTCGGTAAAGTTCCGCTCTTCCTTCTTTATTTTTCTTAAGATCTGTCGCGAATTTAAATACTAAAAAAAAAGAATTAATGAATTTAGTTTCGCGATAACATACGCCAAAGAAATTTTTCTCCTACAGTCCTAAGATCCATTACGCAAAGGATAACGAAGAAGCCTTAACGTCTTTGAGGGTCGGAAATTAAATGTTTTCGGTCTGTATAAAGTCTATTGTTAACTCGCACGTTATATATATCGTACAAGAACAAAAATTCTGTTGGAAATATTCGGACATTAAAAATCACTTTCATTTCCAGACCGGAAGTTCTTCTGAATGCATTCAGTTTGGCACGACGTCTGGTCTAATGCAATGTTGTTAGTCAAGAGGAAATTTAATTTTAAAAATGAATTGAACACATACACATACATATATAATACACAAAGATTCACACAAACACCCTACCTGAAGTTAGCCTGCCCATTTGATTTCTATGGTAGAACCACCTTGTGGTCCAGGTGATTTGCCGAGATAATTTTTTTACTCTCTACAGTATTTACTTCTTTATCCCTCATTTCCAGAAATATAATAATTCCCATTAGTCAACCTTAGATTAGTAAAATATTCGCGACGTGCATACTAGATCGAAATATCCCTCTTTACTTATGCCACTCTTATAAGCAGATAACTCGCCTTTATATTTCACTAAGCGGAAATAACTTCAATTTTCAGTCAGATTCAATTCCGTCGGCTGTATAGATTTCTATTATATCAACTACGTAGAAAGTTTGGCGAAGTTTCAGTAGGTTACTTCAACGTACCATGTCCAGGATACCTCAACCATATCATAAGCAGGAGTTGGTTTCTATGGTCTGGAGATAACTTAAGGTCTGGTCCGTATCATGTCGCAGCTGTAACAGTCAAGTTTGTAGCTCACGCGAGTTATAAAGCATGCTTTATCACGCGTAGGTTATAATTACAAGGTTATCGTTATCACAATGATGAAAAATATTTGCATTTCAGAAATATTCGAAGTTTTCACGGGCCGAATTATGTCCCTACGAATACTCATGCGTGACTAACCTAACCTGACCTAACCAAGCTCAGTCGCTGGCCGAGTGCCGGCCGTCCTTGTTAATTAACTAAACAATTGCGCATCGTTGTAAATACAAACTTGTAACGTTATATATGTTTCTTTGGTTACGTTTTCCCCGTGGAACCGAATGGCGTGGTTATCTTTCAAAAGGCTTAATTTTTATTTTCTTCACCATTCCACCTACCCCTTATCGATGAAAAAATTTTCGCACCACATTTTATCATTTTTTAACATAAAGTCTACAATCCCCTGGGTACGGGATTTCCACGTTACCCCATTTTTGTTTGGGTGTTAATGGATTGATATACATATATTTCATGTGATTGTGTATCTTTTTTTTGACAGTTTGCATAAAATGGAATCGTTGAATAAGTCGCACGTTGATTTTCATAAAATTATGAAAATATAGGCTAGAATAGAAAAATAAAATATAATTCAGTACAGAGTCATGCACATGTATAATTTGTAAGAAAAATTAGATGAAACGCCACGTGTGGCTTGTTTAACTCTTCATTGTTTTCGATCCGTCAAAACAATACGTTCGACTCGTGGATAGATTTTATATCTGACATAAATGCGTAATAATATATCATATACGCATACAAAGTATATAATGTACTCTCTAACAGCCAGTAGCGTTTTCCAATGTTAATCCATTTAAAAAGTTTCAAATTCTTCGAGAAAACTTGAAGATCTTAAATATCGAGATAATCCGAATTGTACTGGTGGACAACGGGGGATGGGATGATACTTCTGAGCTTCTTCTTCGTTCTACCAACGCTTTCTTTTTGTTATCCACTTATTTTCTCACTCATCTTCATATTGTCCTTCGAGCATATAGTCATCAAAATGTACTATCATTATTTCGCGAAAGTAAAATTTAAAAAAATATCATGGTCATACGTACAGAAACATGTAATGAATTTAGTAAATACGTATTAAAAGTCAAAACAATCAACGTACAACGTTTTTATGTAAGACTGGATGCGAAATCCGCATTGCTGCGCCAATAAATCACGAGGTAGTGTAATTAGAATGAAACAATTAAAGTCGGTGAGAAAAAGAATGAGGTGTACGACTACAATGGAGAAAACGAAGGTGTTTGGAGGATGGTGTACGCGACGCCGGGCGTCGCATAAATTTCCTTAATTGTGTCGGTTTGCGGGTTCGAAACGACATTGTAATTAACCCTTAATGACATTTAACCATTTTTTTTTTCAAATTAATAGACTTTCTCCCAAGCATCATCTAGTATGTTAAATTATCACTATTAGACGCAACTCCGATTAACGTAGGGGAATTGTGATTCAGAATGTAAGGGGATAAAATTAGCTAGACTTCTTCTGCCTTATTAAAATTTTAATGGATGGTTTTAATAACACACTGACATTATTACGTGTGCTTATTAGATATTAAGGTTATTTTCGAACTATGTAATATCAATCTAAGACGAAAATATCAAACCCTCTATATTTAACTACCAAAACCCAGGGTTGGATAATCTTCGTAAAAGGGTCGCCGAATCAGAACGTAAATCCTGTCTGGATGTACTTACGACATCCATTTATCGAAATTCCCGTGTAACCGAATTGAATTGGGGTATTTGAAAACCCTAGACTATTATTGGCTTCTACACTTCTTCTAATCATTTCTGTTCAATTAGTTAGCACATAAATCCAAACGTCAAAGTCTGAGGAAGACATTGATCGTGATAAAAAAAATTTAATTTCTTTTTTCCAAGTAATTTCGAACTACTTTCAAGTGGTAAATATACTGTATAACGGATGAGCGGGAAAATTGAAACGTTCGATTTACCCGCATGTCACATTTTACACTATTATAATTATATACGGAATTATTGACTTTGCACAGCCACTGTGGGAAACAGATGAATTGACGACAGAATTACGCTAGTAAAAGGTAATCTGCAATTTATTAGTGATATAATGATAACTTTAATCGATACAAATGAAGATGGTACAGTGGAATATAATTTATTTTAATAATATCTGCACGTAATGACGACTGTTATTCATTAAGTTTAATTAATGAATCCGTTAAGTAATGAAACTGATCGGATCGGAGTTTTTGTTATTAAATACAAAAAACGTGACGGAGATCGTTAACGGAAATCAGATTATGAAATAAGGAATTTCTAGGTATCTGCTGAATACGATATTATACAGTGCAGGTGCATTATAGGTGCCAGTAAAGTTAGCGACAGTATCAGTAACAGTATAAATGATTTTTTAATCAGAATTTACTTTTTTTTTCTTTTTTATCTTTCCTTTTCTTTACATATGGCTTTAAGAGTTGCTTTCAGACATTATAAGTTTATTCGGCATGGGGCAAACGTTTTTTACGTAATTTTTTTAGTTATTTGAAAATAAAAATATATTGATATATAAATATATTTCATATAGACGCAATACTTTTTGTATACAGTAACACGCGATCAAGTAAAAAAAAATACGCCCTTTCGAAACATCCAAGTGAATTTCCATCTTTTTCTCCTTTTTTTCCCTCCATTTCCATCCTCCTTTTTTTTCGGCATGACTTTACCATTAGAATAGTATTTACCATCACAGCCATTTCAGACTAATTTTCCGGTGGCCGGATTCTCATATATTTTTCAAGGCGAAGGTAAAAGTTTTCGGTATACTTCCTTGTCCGTCCATGAATAGATATATCTGAAGTCCCACTGTAGAAAAAAAACGCATCTTTACCAACCATAATAAGAATGCAAAAACGTAACACTTCTGTGAGGGCAGTCTAATGGACTTTTATGGAACGCCGTGCGACCTCTCGTACTATAATTTGATAGTCTATAAAACCGTATGGTCACGACCCACTTTTCTCAATGGTCGCACTGAGGTCCTAAAAATTTTAATTCCCAGAACAAACATTTAATTCCGCAATTTCACATCGTCCAATGATTTATTTATGAAGTAATTAAAAATACGAACGTTTAAAATTAAATTTGTTTAACATTGCTTCAAACCCAAACACTCAAACAGATTGCGAATAGTAGACAACAATAATATTGTAGTATCACGTGTAACAAATAATAATATCCGAGCGTACTATCATGCCATTGCTAATAGCAGCAGCAATAATTGATATTAGGAAATCGATTCAACCCGAGAAAACGTTAAAGTAATCGTCAAGTAAGGACCTCGTTCATTAATCAGTGCGAAAATATTTTGCCGTAATTGGGATAAATAATTTAATAGTACGAAGGGCAATTATCTTAAAGATTTTCGAATTAATTTTCCATGTGCGTGGATAAGTAACCCTGATTAAAATTTGATAAACGTTGATAATTATTATGCACTTGAAATATAAGGGTTAATAAATATTTCCTTTATGTTACCAAAATATTTATTTACACTTTTATTACACTCCTTCTATGCAATTCATATAGCATAACGGACATTATATCTGTAAATATTAGTAGATCCTGGCTTGCACACATTATATATCTATACGTATATACATATATGTATACAGACTTTTACATTTTCCATTTAAATCCAAAGATCTGACGATTCAAACGGATATAGCGCTATTCATGGCATACCTGTGTTCAATGTAAACTACATGGGAACGAAGTATTGAATGTGAGTTATTCAAATCAATGTTACAATTCCCGATGAACGACTCTCCCAGAATTCTTATATTCCTTCTAAATTTCCAGTTGACGAAGCGTGCAATATATTTGAGATGAGATATCCGTGTATCCTTTTGGAATACAAACTCTCATCGCATGTCAAGTATTTGTCGCTGAAAAAAAAATGGTTGCAAAATTTTTGCTGCTTGAATCATCAATGTAAAATGACGAGAACGAGCCTTTGGCATTTTGATGGAATTTCACGTGTAAATGTGGGATACGAAATCTGGAATGTAAAATTTGAAATTGTCAGATTTGAAACGCGGGATTCGCAGCTAAAAATTGGTTGCCGTATCGAAAATTAGGAATCTTAAAATGAAGTATAATGCATTTTTTATAACATTACTATGGGTGCTGTTATGATTAAATAAAATGACGTTTGCACTGTCTGACCATAATATCAATACATTTCGCCTAGAAGTCTTGCTTAGAAGAATTGTAAATCCAACCAAATTGGCTGACAGTTTTGGACAATCAGTTTTGAATATTAAGGAGTAAAGAAAAACCTTTGTTTTTATACGGATTTGACTAGAAGCTCGTGCGTCATTAATTATTTCAAAAATTCCAAAAAATAATTGTACCATTCAATACACTTCGTTCGTGTATCATCGTCCTTGGCAACGCCCTTCCACTTTTTCACGTAATAGGACTCCGAATGACATCACACGACTTTCAAACATTATTTAATTAATAGTAGATACTTATATTGTATAATAGCCATATGAGCTTTAAAATACTTACGATGACTTAAAATTTATATCTTCATTATTGTCAGTATGCGACGATTGGCATCCTTGCCCACATGACACTGTATTTTGACGGTCTCGATGAAAAACCAGGCCGAGAGCAATTTTAAGTGCGTTGCTCATGACGAGGTTCTCTTTGCATATGACGTATAGCGAAAAGGTCGTATAATAATAAGCCAGCGACACGTATGGATAATGTTAGTCGATAATATTAAATGGCCTTAACGAAGAGGCTTGCGCCGGTAACGTCTCCCTCGGGAATCGGAAATCTCAATGAAATATCTAAGGGATGACTTATGAGAGGGCAACATTGGATAGGATTTATCATGTATATTGGTTTTTCCTTTTTTTTTCATAATAAAATTTTCCTTCCTTCCTGCATAAGAGATTTTTCAGCTATTTCTTTTTCTATACATATCTCACATATACAGGGTGTCCCAGAATTACTTTTACACCCGAAAGTGGGTGATGGCTGGGGGTCCCCCGAGTACCCTCCCGC